>JBBPBX010005468.1:0-53222 GCA_038048925.1 Garcialebias charrua | reverse complement strand
TTAATATCCAACTTACTATATATGGTAAAGTACTGTGATGTTATTTACTGTATTGTGTTTTTTTTTATAGATGATTGTTGTTTGAATTGATTGTTTGAATGAATTTTGTTTAAAGAAGGGGCAGATATATTTTTTCCTTCTTCTGCTTCCTTTTATTTCATGTATTGTTGTATTTTTTATGTGATTATGTAAAAAAGTGTTGTGTATTTTTTTTTTATTCATCTGAAATGAATAAATAATTTAAATAAATAAATAAATGAAAAAGTGCATGGGCTGTTGTTGGCCTGAACTACTTTTGGTTGCAGTGATGTCAAGTTACCACTAGGGGCTCTATACAGTAGTTACGTTACTCGATTAATATTGAAACATATGAATAAATTAGCTAAATATTCTTAACTTAGCTAGCTAAACGACTGCAAATGCAAATGTGGAGAAATGCAGGGATTTGTCGTTTTGAAACATGTGACCAAACTGTTTCTGTGACGTTTATTTTAGAGCAGTAAGTTTTTCCT
Source organism: Garcialebias charrua (assembly GCA_038048925.1). Lineage (NCBI taxonomy): Eukaryota > Metazoa > Chordata > Actinopteri > Cyprinodontiformes > Rivulidae > Garcialebias > Garcialebias charrua. The sequence goes on along the minus strand of JBBPBX010005468.1, from coordinate 52,710 downwards.
CCACATCACTGATTAGCCAGTCACTGCGCTGCAGACATAAAGGAAGGAGCCGAAGCCTTGAGGACACAGCACGAGCAACAAGGGACAAAAGCAACAAAATGTCCTATAAAACGTCCTCGTTGCTGCCGGGGGACGTGGACAACCTGCGAAGAAGATCAGTGGCTGAATCTACAGGTAGTTTCAAAACTTCGCACCTGCATTTCTCCTTATTTCCCTTAAAAAAAACAACTTTTTTAATTAGTTTTGCTGTGGTTTCTTGTCTTCATTGTGCTCATTAAAAACACCTGCGCTGCGAGTTTTAGCATGACAGCTACTTGTTTTTTTTTTTTAAATTAAAATAAACCTGCAAAGACTAATAGAAAAAAAGAAGAGTTGTTAAAACCAGCTTAATTTGAATTAAGGGATTGCTTTTGGTTAATTAAACTCAAACTATATAATAAAAGTTTGCAGTTCTTTTTAATTAAAGTTTTTATTCATTTTACATATTAAAAAAACATAAAAGATAATGGGGGGGGAAAAAAACGTGTTTAATATGTGAAAAAAAATATATCAAAATGCATAAAATGAAAGGTGGCAGAAAGAAGAAAAAATTCTTATTTTGTCTGCCACTTTTTTTCCCAAAAAACCCCAAAGCAAACTATTTACAATCAATTTAAACAATAATCTTCCAGAAACAACAGATCAATTTAGTAACATTTCACACTCAATAATTAACAAATACATTCGGATGCAATACTTAAAGCTTTAGTATTTTGCTAGCAGTTTAGACTTGATAATTTTTTTTTAATTTTGTCATAATTTACATCTTTATCCAAAACATTCCACAATTCCAATCCCTTATTCAAAATAAAACGTCTCTTCAAACTAATCCTATTAACATTTAACACAATGTGATGAACTACACTGAGTTAAATCTGTTTTTTTGCTACATAGCTGCTGCAGGATCAAATTTCTTCGATTTTTGTTAACTTAAATGAGATTAGGCTCAGTTCAGATGTATTGCTTGACTCCCTCTGGCTCCAAATCTTACCTAACACCCTAAAACCAGGTTTTTATCAGGAGGAAAAAATGTTGTTCATTGACAATATGTTGTGTAACCAGCATGTCTTTGTTTGTACCTTCAGTTAACCCCCTTTGTGTGTTACAATTCATCAGTAATGTAATCAGTCAGGGACACTGCATGACTCGCACGAGGTTTCTGATGGTTTCACATCATCATCCATCAACTTTTATTTAAAAATTGCTTTAACACCAGCCACACAGCTGAAACAATGTGCTGAACATCACTCCTACGTAAGATAAAAGAAAGCATAAAAATAAAATTACAAAGCTAGGCACACAATAATGAATTAAAAACTCACACAATAAAACAACGGGTTAAACAGATCAAATTAAGTCTCAGTTGGGTTGAAGGCCAATGAGTAAAGATACGTTTTCAGCCGCTAACTCTTGGGAAGCAGCTGGTCAGCAGACCTGTGACCGGGGGGAGTGTAGCTCTGTTAAATAAGGCGGGGCAAGGATGTTAAAAGTGATAAATTTTTTTAATGAACTCTAAAATACACGGGCAGCCAGTGGAGAGATGTCAGGACAGACGCGACAATGTGCCCTTTTACGTGTTCCTGTTAAAAGACGTGCAGCAGCATTTTGCTCCAGCTGCAGACGTGTAAGTGAGGACTGGCTGACTCCGAGATGGAGAGAATTACAGTAATCCAGCTGTGATTACCTCGCGTGAAATGAAGGCATGGATTACTGTTTCAAACTGTTGCCTTGAAAGAATAGATTTTACCTTTGCTAATTTTCTTAAATGATAAAAACTATATTTGACTGTGGCCCTTATTTCACTGCCGAGTTTAAAATCACTGTCCCTTAAAACCAAGGGTTGTAACTGTGGACTTTGCGTACATTGTCAGAGTGTCTAAGTCAACCTTGAGGGCTCGGACATGCTGCACTAGGTCTGAAAACAAGTACTTCAGTCTTTTTATTTATTAAAATGCAGAAAACGTGGGGCCATCCAAGCTTTAAGATCCTCGAGACACGATAAGAGGTTTAATAGACCAAGCATCAACTCGCTATAAAGATGCATAGATTTGGCAATCATCTGCATAGAGTGAAAGGAGATGCTGTGTTTTCTAAAAAAAAAAAAGAAAAGCTAGCTGAAGTAGATGCAAAGAAAAAAGTAATGGCCCTAAAATTGATCCCTGGGGAACCCCACATGACAGAGAAGCAGAAATAGAATACTGTAGAATGGAATAGAATATATCTTTATTGGCATCGTCATTGCACCGGGGCACAAAACATTGCAATTGGCGCACGGATTCACACCATGCAATTTTTACAGAAAATGTTCTGTCAACCACTCCAGAGCCGTCCCACTGATGCTTACTTGGTGCTGTAGACGTGACCATAAAATGCTGTGGTCCACTACGTCAAAAGCAGCGGTTAACAAGGACCAACCACCATCCACGTGTCAAATGTGATGCGCTGTAGATCTTCTCAATCCTCAACTTGATTTGTCCTCAGATACCTGTTGTGATCCTGAGCATCATCATCAGTTTCCACGGCTGCAGGTTTACCATGAACGATACCCTGAAAGACCATACCTCGGGCCCCAGCATCCAGACCTAGGTCCGGTGGCGACACCATCCCCAGATGCTTCTGCTCAACACTTCTGCCACTTCACCCCAAAATGTTTGCTCGCTGTCCACAGAGGTGAATCCTACTACAGCTAAACATCAAAACTAGCAACCTCACAAGCAAACGGATCAACTTCTTCCCATCTTGAAGTGTCTAATAACTACAGTAGTAATTTTAGGATTCTGCATTAGAGCTGAGTTGAAAATGCTGGAAACATTTTTGCCTGAGAAAATATCTCATTGTTTGTCTTCTGCACAGGAGCACATTGCACCTCTCCAACACGGCATGTAGAAGAAGGATGGCATGATAACACCTCGAGGACCACTATCAGAGTTGATAATGAGGTTGAGGCTCACAGAGAGGCTAATAACTACAAGGTGGGCAATGGTGATGTGTCTAGAAAACCATTTTAGCACCAGGAACTGCATGCAAGTAGCATGAGCAATAAAGACCACTGCTTTTTTTGTTGCAGCTGAGTGCTGTGTGCATGGAGCTATTTTTTCACGTTTTATCTTTTCCAGTTTGGCTTCAGAAAATGGAAAGGCAACGTAACTGAGAAGCCAATTGAAGACCGCTCAGATATCGACAAAGAATTGCACACTGACCTTAGCATTGTAAAGCAACAAGGAGGTGTATTTTTAACTACTTTTTTATTATTTGTTGATTAAATTTGCACAAAGATTGTGTTCTTGCATAAAAAAGATAACAGCTTGTGCTTTATGTTTCCATTCCTGCAGCTTCAGTGGTCACGTTTGGGAACATAGCTTATGTGTTTATATTTGGCTGGTGGATTTCGTTGTTCTACATCCTCATTTGTCCCGTAATGTTTCTAACAATCTGCGGTGCTTCCTATGGTATGGTTTCTACAGAAAACTCCAGCACTCCCGATTTGTAATTCTTTTAATTGTAAATATTGGGCCTGTTTGTTGCATATTTCAGGCAAGCTTTGTTTCAAGTTGGCATGGTACTTTCTGTGGCCGTTTGGGAATTCAATAGAGAAGGTACAATACTACACAGGCAATGATAGTTTCAGTTTTTTTTATTTTTGCATTTTGCTTAACGGCTTTAATAAAGGCTGACAAAGATCTGCTTATGGTCTTAAAATTTCAGATCAGTGCTGTAAACCGAAGGACCACCGTGATGTCGACAAACTGCGAGTTCATTCATCAAGAACAGGATGGTGGTGACTGTCAACCCCTTCTGGTATCTTCTCCTATAGAGCTCCACATCCCAGCTCTGCCTCCAAGAAAACCATCAAAGCACTGGGTAAGACCACCCAACTGACTTAATCAGAATAAGCTTTATCATCGTTGCACCAAAGTACATTGAGATTATGTTCGTACAGTCGTCCGAAAGATGGGCGGAGTTCACGTTGCTGCTGCTCCTAAGAGCGCGGCCCCTTATTCTTTTAGATAGAAAAGGGGAAAAGGCCATGAGGAAAGGATAGAGGTATTACAATAAATTAAAAAATCTCTTCACACCGTGTCCTTATCAAGACACAATTTAAGACCTCATAAAAACTCTACCAGCAAGCAAATTTATAGACACATTACATGTGCATTTGATGACGAGACGATGAGATTTGTCCATGAAGCACTTCCTGATAGCACCATAGTCCTGATAAGATGTTGTCAGCCGGTACAGGTCTGATAAACATTCACTAGTTTACACACATCCCAGGAGAAATTTGATAAGTTGGCCTGCTTTGAGGCCGATAAGTCACAGTTGTTGTTTTTTTGTTTTCAGGCAGCCTTGAGTTCTGCTGGTACTTTCGATGACTCAAAATGGCCAGATTTGTTGGCATTCCACTGGTCCGCGCTTATTGGCTTCCTCCAAAGTCGTCCCCGACATGCTGGCGAGTCCCAGAAGCTGCAAGTGGCCTGTGATTCTCACAGATCGCTTCCATCTTACGGTTGACCTTGTAAATCAGCTGATTTTGCTCGAAGCACGACTCAAAACTTCACACAAGGTCTGCAGCTTTGCCATGGCCAAAACCGCCGCCGCCATCTTTAATAGCCGATAACATCGGTATCTGCCGGTGCCAAAACGCAGAAACACTGCTGTCATGATTCCAATGATGTAAACATCTTCGTGTCCTCCTGAGACAATACGGAAAGGCACATCAGCTTCCAAACCCTCCACGGATCCATGATGTACCCTGCCGCATGCGTCTCAGCGGGGCATGAGGGCTCTCCATGACCCTGTCACTTGGTTGGGGGGGGGGATTTACCAACTGAAATGTTTGTGCACTGGTGTGTTTCTGCAGGGGCGGGTCAGTACCTACATTTGGTTGTTCCTGGGTTACCCCGTGCTGGCCGTTGTCCACTCTCTTGCATGCGTTCTCTCCTGGTTGCTGGTCTTCACCATTCCAGTAGCAAAAATGAACGGTCGTGTCCTGACCACTGTCCTCCTTATGGCACCTGAGGAAGTTCAGATCCACAAAGTAGACAAGGTACTGCAACCAAACGTGATTACACAAATATAGAATTCTTTAAATTGAACTGATTTCAGTAAGTTATCGTTCAGGTTTCATGTCGGTAAAATTTGTTTATCTGAACTTTGGTTGTTTACAGTGTGTCCTCTTTTTTTTCTCCCAGACAGTTGTGTGTGAGACCAGAGTCATCTTATGCTGTTACCAAGCTTTTAATATGTATTACTACAAATACACTGTCCAAGGAATCAACATTTTTGCTCTCAGTATCCTTTCAAGGTTGTTATGGGAATGCTAGAAGGGAATAAGAAGTTATCGGTATTAATTTTAGGTTTTAATTTTATGCCTTTTTAATAAAAATCTGGATTTTCATTGGCAACTGGACCTCTTTGTTTTATTCTTGAAAACATTTCTCTACTTTCAGCTCTTTTTTAATAATAATAAATAAAAAAAAGACCTCTTCAAGGAAAAATCAAATCAGTTGCCTTTGTTAGAATTGTCTTACCGGTAAATGGCTCAATCTATACCAGCTTTTATTAGAAATTTTAATTCATTTATTTAATTTTACTAAAATAATTATTTTATATTTCTGTATTTTTGTTTTACTTAACAATACACTCCCTACAGACCTGCTGCCTTTGGTATTTATGACTTTAATTATCGGCTACACTGACCGTGAGCATAAACACTTGAGTGCAGAGACCATGTTTACCATCGCCATTACTTCCATCATCCCCCTGTCCTACTATATTGGCATGGGAATAGCAAGGTAAGTTAACAGATAAATGATTTTAGGAACCGTCTACAAAGCACAGAACTTGTTTCTTTAAGATTAATTTCCTTTGGTTTTAGTCATAGTTTGTCCTCTCTGCAGCATTTCTGCACAGAGTAACTTTGCAGTGGGAGCGGTGGTGAACGCCACCTTTGGCTCCATTGCAGAGATGACGTTTTACATCACTGCACTGCTGCGGGGGCATCGTGCTGGCAGCAAATGTTACGAAGAGATCGTCAAAGCTGCACTTACTGGAACGCTGCTCGGGTGCATACTCTTCATACCTGTGAGTGTCACAGACGGGTGAAAGAAAGTGTTTACACCAAACTGCTGCTGAAACTCCTTCACAAACCTCTTGGTGGTGCTTTTATTTATTTATTTGGACGTCTGTGCAGGGGATTTGTATGACTGTTGGGGGCATTAAACACAGCGAGCAGAGATTTAACAGTCGCTCAGCCGGTGTGAGCTCAGCTCTGCTCTTCATATCCATCGGGGGTAAGCGTGGCAGTGGCTCACACCACAAACTGTTGTGTGTTTTTATGTTTCATGCATATAAACTTGACTCTTGTCCAGGTGTGTTTGCGCCCACCCTTTTCTCAAAGATCTTTGGCAGTCTGGTGTGTGAAAACTGCTCCAATATCCTGGGCAACGCCAGCGCACCTTTCGTCTGCAACGACTGTCACTATTCCACGGTGGGCGGCTTCTTTTTCTACAGTTTAATGAGCCATTCTATGAAGTTTACAGAATAACGGGTATAGTTTTCTGTTTATCACGTGTATGATCTGAACTTCAAAACGTTTCCAACAGAGTCAAACTGATCCGCATTTGATTCTGTCCAACATCGAGTAAGTCTGTCAACAGAATGAGATTCATGTTTTCAGCACAGTCACCTCCGTTAGTCATTTGAAAATATTTTCCAGGCCTCTTGTGTACACTATATCTGTCCTGCTGCCTGTTTCGTACCTGATCGGCCTCATCTTCACGTTAAAGACCCACTCCCACATCTACGATATTCAAATTAGTGATGGCCACGGGGGCCACGTACATGGTCAGTATGCACAGAAAGACCAGCTCCTATAACCTCAAGAGGATTGTTGAATTGGCTCGGCTTGAAAGGTGCCATTTGTCTCCAGCAGGTCACCATGTTGTGCACTGGTCCCGTTGGAGGGCTCTTGCGGTGCTGATCGTGGCCACCGTGCTGATGACATGCTGCGCTGACCTTTGCACTGAAAACATTGAGCCCATTCTCACCCATTCCTCCATCTCTCAGGTATTCAGTGATTGTTTCTTTTTTTTAAATTCTCATTGTATGTTGTTGAACTGGGATGCCTCCTGTTGTCCTGCAGTACTTCATCGGAGTCACTGTGTTGGCCATGGTGCCAGAGCTTCCTGAGATTGTCAACGGGGTCCAGTTTGCTCTGCAGAACAACATCAGCTTGAGGTTTGAGAACACTGCGCTTTTTAATTCAGAACATATTACTGCTGCAATTCTAAAGAACGCAGCATACGAGTGCATGTTATGGTAACATTGTCAGATTTTATTAGAATAATATAAAAAATGCTGAAAACAGGCTTTCATTTAGGTCAGACTGATTTAAACTGTTTACATTTGTGTATTTTTTTCAGCCTTGAAGTTGGTAGTTGTATTGCTGTGCAGGTCTGTATGATTCAGATTCCACTTCTCATCCTTTTTAATGCGTTCTATGTAAGTATTTTTCCGTTGCTATTGACATTCATCTATTGATGGATATATATACCGGTACTGTATATACAGGTGCTGGTCATAAAATTAGAATATGTACATTTTTAATTTTATTTCAGTAATTCCATTCTAAAAGTGAACTGTATATTGTATATGCATTCATTACACACAGACTGATGCATTTCAAAATTTTATTTATTTTAATGTTCATGATTATAACTGACAACTAATGAAAACCCCAAATTCATTATCAGAAATTTTGAATATTACTCAAGACCAATTTAAAAAATATATTTTTAGAAATGTTGGCCAACTGAAAAGTATGAGCATGTACAACACTCAGTACTTAGTTGGGGCTCCTTTTGCCTGGATTGCTGCAGCGTGGCATGGAGTGGATCAGTCTGTGGCACTGCCCAGGTGTTATGAGGCCAGGTTGCTCTGATAATGGCCTTCAGCTCTTCTGAATTGTTGGGTCTGGTGTATCACATCTTCCTCTTCACAATAACTTATAGATTTTCTATGAGGTTAAGGTCAGGTGAGTTTGCTGGCCAGTTAAGAACAGGGATGCCATGGTCCTTAAACCAGGTACTGGTAGCTTTGTCACTGTGTGCAGGTGCCAAGTCCTGTTGGAAAATGAAATCTGCATCTCCATAAAGTTGGTCAGCAGCAGGAAGCATGACATAGTGCTCTAAAACTTCCTGGCAGACAGCTGCGTTGACCTTGGACCTCAGAAAACACAGTGGACCAACACCAACAGATGATGTGGCACCCCAAACAATCACTGATTGAGGGAACTTGACACTGGACCTCAAGTAACATGGCTTCTGTTCCTCTCCTCTTCCTCCAGACTCTGGGACCTTGATTTTCAAAGGAAATGCAAAATTTACTTTCATCAGAGAACATAACTTTGGACCACTCGGCAACAGTCCAGTCCTTTTTGTCTTTAGCCCAGGCGAGACGCTTCTGACACTCTCTTGTTCAAGAGAGGCTTGACACAAGGAATGCGACAGCTGAAACCCATGTCTTGCATACATCTGTGCGTGGTGGTTATTGAATTATTGACTCCAGCTGCAGTCCACTCTTTGTGAATCTCTCCCACATTTTGGAATGTTTTTTTTTTCACCATCCTTTCCAGGGTGCAGTTATCCTTATTGCTTGTACACTTTTTTTTCTACCACACCTTTTCCTTCCCTTCGCCTCTATTAATGTGTTTGGACACAGAACTTTGTGAACAGCCAGCCTCTTCAGGTATGACCTTTTGTGTCTTGCTCTCCTTGTGCAAGGTGTCAATGGTTGTCTTTTGGACAACTGTCAACAGTCTTCCCCATGATTGCGTAGCCTACAGAACTAGACTGGGAGACCATTTGAAGGCCTTTGCATTAGGGCCTTTGCAAGTGTTTTGAGTTAACTAGGTGATAAGACTGTGGCACCAGGTTTCTTCAATATTGAACGTTTTTTCACAATATTCCAAATTTCTGAGATACTGAATTTGGGGTTTTCATTAGTTGTCAGTTATAGCATTAAAAGAAATAACATTTGAAATATATCGGTCTGTGTGTAATTAATGAATATAATGGATAAGTTTCACTTTTTGAAAGGAATTACTGAAATAAATCAACTTTTTCACGATATTCTAATTTTATGATCAGCACCTGTATATTGATATTGTCAGACTTGGGTTGGGAGTCTGTGATGCTTTTGTTGTTACTATGTTAGATTTGTATTAAAGGTGGAAAGTTTTAAAGCAAAGTCTTTTTTCCTCATAAGATTGTTTTATGCTGTGCATTTTTTTGATGAATCGGCATGATTGTTTAATAATTTTGCAACCATTTCCCCTTCCAGGATGTTGGCTTTGTGCTGGTGTTCAGTGATATTCATCTTTGGGCCAGCATCTTCAGCGTTATTCTGGTCAATTATATTTTCATGGATGGAAAATGTGACTATTTTCAGGGTAGGTTTCATCTTAAAATGTCGTCTTTTTCTCATTTCTATTTCTTTACAAAACAATGAATCAGAATAAGTTAAACCACAAACTAATGCATTTGAATGATTTTCCACCTGTAGATGATTTTCTGTTTTGTTTGCAGGCACAGCATTAGTGGCGGTTTATCTCATCATTTTGGCCCTTTACTACTTCGCTCCTTCTCCACGTTCTTGTTAATCTGCGGTGAAAAGAAATAATTTCTAGTAATTCACTGTTTGTTTATGGGGTAGTTCAAAATGAAAGGCACAAAATGAGAATTAGGTTTGCTAATGTCAAAGCTGAACTGGGATTAAATGTTTGTGCTGCATGATGGTTTGCATGCTTGAAAATGTTTATTTTTTTGTTCTTGCTGTTGGATGTAAAAGTGAATCTTAAAAATTAATGTGAAGTATATCAAATGCAATAAATGTATTGGTTAAAAGTGTAAGAGCTTTTATGTAAGTGTGAATAACCTAAACAGATTTTATTGCATTACATTATAAACACAGAAGCTATTGTTAACACTTTTATTGATGGAACACAACATTCATAAAATTGTACTGTACATTTTAGTGGAACTCTGTAAAACAGTTTTTGATTGTAAAGGTTAAAAAAAAAAACATCTTGCACAAAAAAATGGAGAGAGCAGGAAACGGAAGAGGAAAACCAGTGAAAGTCAAATTGAAGTTTTGTATTTTTTGGGGTTATCAAACCATTCAATAACTTTTTTTTCTTCCGAAAACCAACTTAAAAACGTTATTTGGCATCAAACATTATTGGGTAGCTGAATATTTAGGAACCGAACACTCGCTATGCTGCATTTATTTCTGAAGTTCTCTTACAAATGTCTAAAGTTTTTGTCCAGGAAGACATTTTAAAGTAGTTAAAACTTATTACACTGCCTTAATTTGTAAAATATCTTTAGTGGTTTGAAAAAAGGCACCGCAGTGTGAACACATTACTGAGTCGTCTCCCAGTGCAAAACCGTTGTCAAACAAAAAGGGGAGTTAATTCTTTATTGAAATAACATTTTAAGAGCATCTAATTCACAGTGACTGGTTCAGAAATAAGCTATAAATAACAAAGGGAAAAATATTGTATGGGGTGCCGTTTGCAGTCAAAAATTAACAGTTTATTTAGCCTTTCATAAGTTTTTTATTCATCCATTTTCACCATGTTATTCATACATTTATAAATATAATTCCAAACTAAATATTTAATATACAAGCTAAATATTAAGTTTACAAAATACGTGCAAGTTAAATATTTAGTTGGCAAACCTAAATGTTTACAAACTAAATGTTCATGTCCAAGCTAAATATTTGGGTATAAATTATTTAATTTCCAAACTAAACATTTAATTCCTATACTAAATATTTAATTTACTAAAACTAGGTTTAGGTTGGACCTAAATCTTTAGCAAGCTAAATATTAAGCTAAAAAGTTAAATATTTAGGTCTGAGCTAAATATTAAGTTAGCAAATAAAATATTTATTTTGGAAATTAAATCTTTTGCATGGAAAATAAATAGGTCAAAGCTAAATATGTAGTTAGCACATTAAATATGTAGTTTAGGAATTCATTGTTTAGCTTAGATGTTAAATGTTCAGTTTGGAAATAAAATATTTAGTTTGGAACGGACTTTTATAAAATGGATTAACGTGGTGAAAATATGATTTTGAAAATAAAATTCTTATGAAAGGCTACTATTTTGTTAATTTTTGACTTGTTACTTTACAACCAGCACCCCATAATATTGTAGAAGCTGACCTGTAATTTAAGCAAGTTTTCCAAATGATGCAAAATAAAACCAGTAGCAGGAAAAACGGCATAAATTATGCCAATGAAAAGCAGTGTTTCATGTTTAAACTGATTTACCACAAATAATCAAATACAGCTGGAATTTTCATGGCATGCAATAAAGTTTCCCAGCTTTTTATTCCTCCTATGCACACTAGCATCAAGTGTTAAATCGGGAATGTTCTTGGGGATGGGAATTTGTTATTTCTATCGCTGTGATAATTCAATCTTCAGCAAAAAAGTCATTTTTTAGGAAGAATGAAAATGTCCAAACTTGAAACATGAAGGAAGAAAAATACTGTCTGGGCCTGTTCTTCAGACTGATGCTTGCTGTGGACATCCATGCATGTAAAATCTATTCACGTAAATATGAGAAAATGTGCAAAAAGCAATATCGGTTCATGGAAGAAAAAAAAAGCCAAATTCCTTCAAATAAATATACATCTGTGTTTCTATACTGAATTCTTGCAACTCTAAGAAGATGTAGATTTACAAAAATGAGTTGGACAGTGTTTGACTTCTTGATTTGGCAAAATAAACACTTTTTTACATGTCAGTTTTGTTGATGTGAGGGGGGGGGGGGGGTTGCATTGAGTAAAATCCATAAAATATTCCACATATATTCATTTTAACTAGAAAAAAAAAATAGAACACAAAAAAAGGCATCCCATTGTTTTTGGCTTGAAGGCGGGGCTACATCAGGCAGGAGGGTCAGAGTCTTATCCCAGAACCATTTGGTTTTCTAAGAGCTCATCTTTTCACTGTCCAGCCCAGCCTTTCCACGACGTTGTGTTTTTGCTCCTGTAGTGCTTATTTCAAGCGTTGTACAAGCTCCTCCGTGAGGCCCAGGTTGCACAGATGAAAGGTGGGGAGAGAAGTCAGGTGGGGAAACGATTTGAGAAGCTTCTCCCAGCAAAGCTCCAGCAGGCTGGGAACAGCGAGCCAGATTTTGAACAGAGAGCCAGTCCTCTTGTTCTCAAGGATGTTCACCACACCACCGTGGATGTACATGCAGCCAGCCTGGGGACAAAAAAAGTTTTAGAGCACAACAAAACCAGAAAAATCTTGATGAAAATCACTTAATAGCTGGTGGGATCTGTGAAACAGTAACTGCTTGTAGAGCGATTGGTCCAATTTAATGTTTCAACAGTGGCATTTACACATACAGGTCCTACTGAAAAAATTAGCATTTTGTGATAAAGGTCAGTATTTTCCATAATGTAATGATAAAAATGAAACTCATATTTTAGATTCATTGCACACCAACTGAAATATTTCAGGTCTGTTTTAATATTGATGATTTTGGCATACAGCTCATGAAAACCCAAAATTCCTGTCTCAAAAAATTAGCATATCATGAAAAGGTTCTCTAAACGAGCTATTAACCTAATCATCTGAATCAACGAATTAACTCTAAACACCTGCAAAAGATTCCTGAGGCTTTTAAAAACTCCCAGCCTGGTTCATTACTCAAAACCGCAATCATGGGTAAGACTGCCGACCTGACTGCTGTCCAGAAGGCCATCATTGACACCCTCAAGCAAGAGGGTAAGACACAGAAAGAAATTTCTGAATGAATAGGCTGTTCCCAGAGTGCTGTATCAAGGCACCTCAGTGGGAAGTCTGTGGGAAGGGAAAAGTGTGGCAGAAAACGCTGCACAACGAGAAGAGGTGACCGGACCCTGAGGAAGATTGTGGAGAAGGGCCGATTCCAGAACCACTGCAGGCGTGTGCAGGAAATGGGCTACAGGTGCCGCATTTACAGGTCAAGCCACTTTTGAACCAGAAACAGCGGCAGAAGCGCCTGACCTGGACTACAGAGAAGCAACACTGGACTGTTGCCCAGTGGTCCAAAGTACTTTTTTCAGATGAAATCAAAGTTTGCATGTCATTCGGAAATCAAAGGTGCCAGAGTCTGGAGGAAGACTGGGGAGAAGGAAATGCAAGAAGTCCAGTGTCAAGTACCCACAGTCAGTGATGGTCTGGGTGCCATGTCAGCTGCTGGTGTTGGTCCACTGTGTTTTATCAAGGGCAGGGTCAATGCAGCTAGCTATCAGGAGATTTTGGAGCACTGCATGCTTCCATCTGCTGAAAAGCTTTATGGAGATGAAGATTTCATTTTTCAGCACGACCACTGGTAAATGGTTTACTGACCATGGCATTACTGTGCTCAATTGGCCTGCCAACTCTCCTGACCTGAACCCCATAGAGAATCTGTGGGATATTGTGAAGAGAAAGTTGAGAGACGTAAGACCCAACACTCTGGATGAGCCGCTATCGAAGCATCCTGGGCCTCCATCAGGAGATGATAATCGATTTCAGGAAAAATTCTTCAGTAACAGCTCCCGTGGTCATTGACGGTGAAGCTGTGGAGGTAGTGCAACAATATAAATACCTGGGAACTGTTTTCGATGATAAATTGACCTTTGACCTTCACGTGAATGCACTTTGCAAAAAGGCCCACCAGAGGATGTATTTTTATCGGAAGCTTTGTGGTTTTAATGTTGATTCAACTTTTATGAGAATGTTTTATTCATGTTTTATTGAGTCTATTTTAACATTTTCCTTCATCTGTTGGTTTGGACTTTTGACCTGTAAGAACAAGAGCAAACTCTCGGGGATTGTCAGGATGTGCAGCAAAACTGCTGGCATAGACCTAAGGAACCTCGCAGACCTACACAAGGTGAGGTCAGTGAACAAGGCCAGGCAGATTCTGGCAAACCCTGATCACCCACTCCATGACGAGTTCAGGTTGCTTCCATCTGGACGCAGGTTTCTACAACCCAAATGTAGAACAAACAGATTTAAAAACTCATTTATCCCAGTAGCAATTAGGTTTCTTAATGCACAATAATTTTAACACTGTTATTTTAATGTTTTATTGTCTTGTGTTGATATGTGTATGTGTGTGTAAGTGCATGTGTATGTATGAAACTGTGCACACCTATTGACTGCAAATCTAATTGCCCCTCGGGGATAATAAAGGAACTTGAATCTTGAATCACACCTCAGCAGTGCCACAGGCTGATCGCCTCCATGCCACGCCGCATTAAAGCAGCCATTTCTGCAAAAGGATTCCCGATCAAGTATTGAGTGCATAACTGAACATAATTATTTGAAGATCGACTTTTTTTGTATTAAAAACACTTTTCTTTTATTGGTCGGATGAAATATGCAAATTTTTTTAGATAGGAATTTTGGGTTTTCATGAGCTGTATGCCAAAATCATCAGTATTAAAACAATAAAAGACCTGAAATATTTCAGTTGGTGTGCAATGAATCTAAAATATATGAAAGTTTCATTTTTATCATTACATTATGGAAAATAATGACCTTTATCACAATACAGTATGCTAATTTTTTGAGAAGCACCTGTATTTGAATGAACAACCAGTCATAACAGCAGCCCTGTTGGATGTGCAGTGTCCTATTTTGGATCAACTGTGCATTCACAGAATGAACGTGCAAGCACACGATCCAAATTAAGGGAGCTAGAAAAACTTGAAAGAGATGAATGAACTCCACTAAACAGGCAAACACAAACTTAGTCTACTATTATATTGCTTTTTCAAAAAAAATAAAAATTACTTGCACTCAGTGGACAACAAACATTTGATGCAGGACATTTTGGCTGAATGAAGACAAAAACGCAACTGCAGTTGAAACTAGAAGTTTACATGCACTGTTTAAAAATATGTATTTTTTTCGCGCCGACGTGAAATCAGAATAAACTTTTCCTGCTTTAGGTCAATTAGAATTACCAATTTTTTTTATACATTTGCAAAATGCCAGAATAATAAGAGTGAGATTTTTTTAAAGTAAATTTTTATTACTTTCTTCAAAGTCAAAAGTTTAAATACACCAAGATAACTATGCCTTTAAACAATTTGGGACATTTGATGTGGTTTCTTCGGAAGGTTTATTGATAACATCGGAGTTAATTAGCGACACACCTGTGGATGTAATTTAAGGAACACCTGAAACACACTGCTTCCTTGTGACATTATGGGAAAGTCGAGAGAAATCAGACAACTGTGGACAAGTCTGGCTCATCCTTGGGTGCAATGTCCAGATGCCTGAAGGCACCTTGTTCATCTGTACAAACAATTAAACTCTGCCAGGAAGAAGCCATTACCGGTACTTCAAAAGAAACATAAAAAAACAGATTAATGTTTGCAAATGCACACAGGGACAAAGACCTTAATTTTTGGAGACATGTCTTGCGCGTGTGACAAAACTAAAATCGAACTGTTTGGCCATAATGACCATCGTTACGTTTGGAGGAAAAAGGGGGAAGCTTGCAAGCCTGAGAACACCATCCTGACTGTGAAGCACGGGGGTGACAGCATTATGTTGTGGGGTTGTTTTGCTGCAAGAGGGACTTGGTGCACTTCACAAAACAGATGTCATCATGAGGAAAGAACATTACGGGTATGTGGAAATACGGAAGCAACGTCTCAAGACATCAGCCAGGAAGTTAAAGCTTGGGCGCAAATGGGTCTTCCAAATGGACAATGACCCGAAGCATACTGCCAAACTGGTTACAAAGTGGCTCAAGGAGAACAAAGTCAGTGTTTTGGAGTGGCCATCAAAGCCCTGATCTCAATCCTATTGAAAATTTATGGGCAAAGCTGAAAAGGCATGTGCGAGAAAGGCAGCCTACCAACATGGCTCAGTTCCACCAGTTCTGTGAGAAGCTTGTGGAAGGATATCCAAAACGTTTGACCCAAGTTGTACAGTTTAAGGGCAATGGTACCAAATACTAATTAAGTGTATTCAAACTTTTGACTTTGAAGAAAGTTAATAAAAATTGCCTTAAAAATGCTCACACTTATTATTCAGGCATTTTGCAAATAGAAAAAATGTTGGTAATCCTAATTGACCTAAAATGGGAAAGGTTTATTCTGATTTCATGTCAGTGTGGGAAAAAAATGCATACCGGTATGTCTATTTTTAAATGGTGTATGTAAACTTGTGGTTTCAACTGTACATTATGGTGCAAATGCAAAATGCATTACTTTTTCAGTGCTGTGCATTCTTACATTGTTTTATGCTGATGGTATAAACATTTAAAGCTGGGTAATTAAAAAAAAAAAAGTTGAGAAATAGCATCACTTTTTCCCCCCACACAACTTTGAATTTATCTATGATCCAAACTGAATGGCCATAGTGTCTAATTGAAAGCAATCAAGGGCCTTTTTTATTCTTGTAGTTAAAAAAAACAACTTGAATGAGCTTTTCCATTTGAATTAAATGATCAATCTTAACCAAAGGAGGCAAGAGAACCAGTGCAACTCATTTCCTGGGCAAGCTTTGTGTTGATGGCTACCGGTACCAATTTGGAATTCTGACCAGCAGGGGGCACTGGTTTTTGCATAAATGAGACCACTGCTGATCTTTCATACAGTAT
The DNA here is from genome assembly GCA_038048925.1 of Garcialebias charrua. Taxonomy (NCBI): domain Eukaryota; kingdom Metazoa; phylum Chordata; class Actinopteri; order Cyprinodontiformes; family Rivulidae; genus Garcialebias; species Garcialebias charrua. The sequence goes on along the minus strand of JBBPBX010005468.1, from coordinate 35,998 downwards.
TTAGAATTAACAATACCCATGGTTATACTGTATATATATATTTTTTTTCTTCTAAAAACCTATACACATGCAGTTAAACAGACAGAAAATGGATAGAAGAGTGCTAACCGGAGTAACGGCAGCACAGTGGAAGTAAGCTGGCTCAGGCATCTCTGCTGGTAGTTTACTCCACTGGAAAGTGTGCAGGTTGATTTTCCACAAATCCGCTAATATCAGTTCCCCGTTGTAGCCCCCGCAGATAAATACATCTAAAAATAAAATTTAAAAAAAGACCAAGTTGATGGGACACCTAGAATCAGTTTTAGGTTGTAGTTGTGAATTTGTGAGACAAAATAAAAACACTTGTTTTAATAAAGTGAGACATTCGAAAACAGTTTTTTCTTCATTATAGCTGTTCTTACCGTTACGTATTTGGACACAACTATGGCATCTTCGAGGAGCAGGATACCCTGTCAAAAGCAGGTGCGGTTAAGAATAGTGTACATGACAAAGAAAGCTTAAACAGCAATGTGTTCAGTGGTGGTTGGGTACAGACCTATATTTTCATGAGGCTTCGTTGTAATCTCCTCCCAGGAATTTGTCTCTAGATTGTAGGCATGTATCTATATAAAAAAAATGCATTTTTGAAAGTTCTTATTATTGTGTACATGAAGAACTTTCATGTTTGTGCCTGATATTTATTCAGTTATCTGTTTTAGACTTTTTCAAATAAAAACTTGTTAATTTTTTTATTGTATTTGCCAAGTACTGTAAACTTGCACCAATTTGGAGAAAGTCTAGAACAAAGTCATACCTTATCCAAAGGATATGATGTCCATGAAGTTCCCCCTCCCAAAATATAAATCCTCTGTCCGTCATGTGCCATTTCATGTCTGTACCTGAGACACACGACACCAAGCTAGATCAGTAAAACATGGAACATACACCCAGGTTTACTTCTCTAATGCACTCTTGAATCCTAACACCTTACCGTTCCTCAGGCAGGTCATCAGGAGGATTGTTGGGCTTGAGGTGAATCCACTCCCTGGTGGTCAGGTCCAGCCTGTGCAGGTCTGTGCTGTAAATGTAACCTGTTGTCCCCCCAAACACGTACAGGAAGCCATTTATAATGACCATTGCCTGCAGAAAGAAAGAGATCAAGCTATGGTCCATTTGAAATTCCTCTTAGGGAAAGTCTGTTGCAGTGCAACAGCGTGGGATCATTACTCTGTAAAGTTGACAAAGCAATGAAACTTTACTGCCACTTTTTCACTCTAAAAAATTATTATTATTTATTTTGCTACCTGTCCATAGATTCTGTTAGGCTTCTTCCCTCGACAGTTGAGCAGTGACCATTTCTTGTACCTCACGTTACAAACGTGAACATCGTTGCCATTATTCTCACCAAAAGGGATCCCGGTTCCTCCAAACACCAGAAGGTTGTTTCCATGCAAAACAGCTGAAGAAACACAGCAACAATACATGAATTTTTTTTCATTTATTTAACATTTTCTGCATATAATGCAAATGATATTCAAGGAGAAACAATATCTAAAACATTCAAGAAGCAAATGCATTTTACCTGACATGGATGCTAGTTCTGTGGGCATGTACCCCTCTGTGCACATCTGCTGCCAGCAGCCTGTAGCAAAGTGGTACCTCCAAAGTTCCCTGAACAGTGGATAGTCTTCGTTCTCTGAGCCTCCCGACTCATCATAGTCAGGGTTATAACCTCCAAACACATATAAGTTAGCGTTGTCAGCAACACAGCGATGCCCACTGCGGGCAGGAGGGGTTCGATGACCTGAAGAGAGGAAAGCAATGCTTGAACAAGCGCAAAAGAAGATCGTGCTGATAGAAATACAGGTCCTTCTCAAAAAATTTGCATTTTGTGATAAAGGTCAGTATTTTCCATAATGTACTGATAAAAATGAAACGTTCATATATTTTAGATTCATTGCACACTACCTGAAATATTTCAGGTCTTTTATTGTTTAAATACTGATGATTTTGGCATACAGCTCATGAAAACCTAAAATTCCTGTCTCATGTCAATATGCTAATTTTTTTTAGAAGGACCTGTACAGTATACTGCTTAATGTAACTGCAGATAAAGTGTTAAAAAAACGATTACAAGATCAATGTTTTAAATAATTTCACAAACACAATAACAGAAGAGATTAATACAAAATTTTCCCTAAAATCAAACAAGAAAACGCTTTAAAATCCTAGTAAAACACTACCTATGTGATGTCAAACTGTACTAGGTTATCTAAACAAAATATGAAGCTATGTTAACATAGCTTGACTGTTGCTGCTGCTAGCTTGAGTTGTGCTTTTGGAAGTCACTGATGGGAAAGGATATTTCATAACAATCAAGAATTAGGAACGTAAAAGCTGATATTCGTAAATTTAGTTGTCCAGCTGCGCGAAGTTAGAACGCGGTGTTGATAGCATCTTGCTAATGTTGTCAACAGACCTGCTAGCATCGCTCCGTGCGGCGGCCTGCTTGACAGTTTCTCAAATTTATTCAGCTGGTCCTCCACGTCCGACATAGTTTTTGCCTTTACAAATCAGTCCCTTTGGCTGTCACATCAAGAGAAAAAAAACAATAACAACGTCAGCTAAAATGCAAACGTCTCATTTCAGATTAAGGCAGGCTACAAGCCTTTCATAAATGTTACTCCTACTTCCTGTCATACATTTGACCAATCACCGAGCTTCTTACCCGGATGTTGCGTCATTGTTGCAAGTGTGAAGACGTTCAAGGACCGAAAAAAAAAAAAAACTCTGAAATCACATATTCGTAAAAGCTGAGAGTAAAAAACATATTCCAAATGTATTTTTGGCAATTCATTAAAAAGTAATAATAATATATACATTTTTTTGTTTTAGTTACGAATGAAGAAAAATACGGAGTTGCAAATTTTGTAAATGAAAAAGAAATAATACTTCTTTTTTATTGTTTTTATATTTTTCATTTTATAATATTACTTTTTTTTACATATCGATGAAAAGGAACCGAAATTCCCACCACTCTTCGCAAAACGGAACGACTTTTTCGGGGTGTATTTTCCGGGGGGGAACCTCGATGTGGACCATGGCTGCTCACGGTCGTGTCGGTAGTTCTAATCAACACAAGGCTTCTCTGGCTTCTCCAGAGAAAGTTCGTGAACTTCTTAATGCAGGAGTATCTTCGCCAGACCTCGGTCCAAACAGGTGCTTATATTCCAAACAAACGCATTGCACGTAATGTTAACGTTACCATTAGCTTTTTGAGTTAGCCACCTAGCTTAGCTGCCACTTTCTTATCAGTGTGGACGAACATTATGAAAAAATAAAATATATTGATTTCATTTGAGGGGTTTCAGAATGAATGCTAGATATATTTGTATATTTTTACCTTTCTCTTTATTTTTTTCAGTGAACCAGGAGATGTAAAAGTTCTTGACGTAAAAAATAACACACCTTGTGAGGCAACGAACAAAGAAGCTTTTTATTCAAGAGTGGAATCATATTCAATATCCTTTTCTAATTGCAACCAACTACGAGCCATCCATATTGTTTTTCAGATTACAAGCATCATTTAAATGCACCCCATGTTGAAAATATTTTATTTAGGCTTAGATATACTTCTGGTATTTTGAGTAATATGGAAGTAGTACATGTATATTTTTCCTTAGTGTCTCACTGTTCGAAATGGACAGGCAAGCCTCGCATGCTGTCTCCTCTGATGTGTGCGAGATATGGTTGGATCAATGTTGGCAGCGACATGCTGAAGTGCTCCAGCTGCCAGGCTTTCCTGTGTGCCTCCCTTCAACCATGCTTAGACTTTGAAAAATGTAAGCAAAACATCAAGCTACAGAAAAACACCGTAAAACCTGAAACTATTCGCTTAGACAGTAGAGTTGCAAGTGTAAGTTGACCGATCAAGTACATGTATGTCCTTTTTTTTATATATATAGATGAAAGTAGAATTGCAGAAATATCTAGACAGCTTCAGACTAAGCATGAGAAGTTTTGTCCTTGGCCTGACTTTCCATGTCCAGGTAGGTGCCACCAATTAGCTGCATACAACAAACATGAAACTACAGCTGAAATATTAGTTATTTTCATCACTGCCATTATAAAAGCTTCTTGTTTTCATTCCAGAGCGGTTCTGGTTGGTTCCAGCTTCTGAACCCTCAACGCTTCTTAAAGCACTTTTGGAGCGCTTCCAGAGTACCTGTCTTCTTGCACAGCAGTTGCCAGCCATGAAGCTAGAACAACTCAAATTCATGGTAAAGTGTTATTTAGTATTAGTGTTTTGCGTTTCAAAATGCAAAAGTTGCTTTAAAAAATGCATTGCTAAAATTAGAACAATGACAAACATATTCCACAGTAATGATAATGCTATAAACAGCTGGTTTTGTGTTTACCAAAATATTGTTGTTTTGTAGTCGTTGACAGAGGATGTCATCAGTGTTGTACTGCACCTGATTGAAAAAGAACAAAAAATAAAGGGAGGGACTCCATCCTCCGAGCCTTTGGCTGTCCAGGTGGCTGCATGCATTGTTTCCCTTTGTGGCTGGGAAGCAAGGTGAGTTGACTCTCCTCTGATTCACTTTAGAAGACGAGTAAGAAACATGGAACAAAAACTTTTTTCTTTAATCTTAGCTCAGCTCTGCACGCCATGAGCCTGCCCATCCTCGCCTGCTCCTACTGTATGCGGAAAGTGGGTTTGTGGAACTTCCATCAGATAGAAGGGCTTGGAAGTGATGTAGAGGCATCACCAGATGCTACGGGACACTCCACTCAAGCTGAAGGCCCCGCATCAGTGATCACTGACGATAGCCTGGGAGACTCTTCTGCATCTGCCACTCCAACCTCAACTCCATGTCGCATGAAGCTTCGGAGCCAGGACTCTACTCGCTCTGACCAGGCAAGCTCCAAGAATATTTATCAGCTAGAAACCTAAGACCATTTAGCGTATTTTTTTTAAAATACATATACCGTATACTGTATATATATTTTTAACTTTTTTTCCATTACACGATACAGTATGGTTTTATGCTTTGAGGCTTTTTCCTGTTATTTTTCACATGATCACAGCATGTGTGGTTCTGTAGTGGCAACAGATGCACACAACTTCCCAGTGTGTTTATTACATCTAACTGATTTAGCGATGCATTTTTTAAAATCTGAAACTATTTATAAGTTAGGGATTTTTAGTGGTGGTTACAGCAAATAAACTTGCTGTGGGTTTTTAATGTAGAAATGATTGAGTATAATCTGGATATGAGTTCTACAGAGCTTAGGGCTGATCAGTTTAATCTTCTGGTTTATAATAATCCTACACACAAATGAGATATCTTTGAGTTATGTTGTAAATTGTGTGTTCAAGCTTTTAAACATCTCCATAAAACTTTAAATAGCTCCTATGTGTGCCCCACTGAATACAGATTCTCTTCCTTGTTTCCTCATTAAAAATTGTGATGTCATTAAAGTCACTCAACGACAGGACACATTTTTGTAATACCAGTACAGTACTGTACTAGGTATGTTAAATTGTTGTTATAACTGTAAGTTTGTAAAATATTTAGCTTAGAAGTGCTGGAAAATATTTTACTGAGTGATATTTTTTGACTTTTCATTTAAAGAGCTACCGGTAAGTTCTGGTTTGGAAAAAAAAAATCTATAAACCCATCCACGTGTATAATAAACATACTTTTTTATGTATTATGCCTGCATGCAAAACATTTTAAGCCTATGCACATCAGATAAGATGTATCGGTAAGTCTTAAATAGACCTAATGTGTTGGATTTCAAAAACTTAAGAAAACAAGTATTTTTTTTTTATATTCACAAGGGAGGACCCCCTCTCTGACTATTTAGAAGTCTGCACTTATCCCAGGTCAATGCAGAGTATAAGCATAGCCTGCATGAAGCCTTTTGTTGGAGCATATTTGATGTGATACTACCTGAAACAAACAAAAAAAAAATCCACTGTGCCATGCAAGTGGAAAGCTCCATAAATGTTTTATGCTTCATCATTTCAATTCAAACTTTAAGACTGTTTACCATGTGTTTATTTATGATGCAGTGTGACGGCACCTCCTCTCCTGTGGCATCACGTGCAAAAAGCAGAGACTCACCCACACCCAGTGAAGAAATGCCAAGCCCTTCAGTCAGGGGCAAGAGACCCGCGACTCGTAGTAGAGGACAGGGAGAAGCCTCAGGGACCGATGGCGCTGCTGGTCTTCTTCCTAAACGCTTGCGCCTTTCATCTTCTGGTGGTCCTGTAAGACCTAACGTTACTCCTGAATGAACATTTTGCTGTCATTATAACACAAACCCCATATGTTAAAGTCTCCATGCATAAAATTGCCCTTTTTTTATGTTATATGTTTTTTCAGGATGGCCCTTTGCCCAAGAAAGCATTTGACCCCCTCGCTCAGCACAGAGACTGGTGTCCTTGGATCTCTGTGGGCAAGGAGAATGTGGATCCAGGCGTGGTTTCTGTGTCGGATGACAGTTCATCTCTTAATCAGCAGGGCTGGAAAGCTGCTCTCGACCTCCTCTTGCCCACAAAGATTAACTCCGATACACAAGGAAGCAGTCCAGCACAGGCACGTTAAGCAATTAGTTTCATATTTCTTCACAAAGAGTCTGACAACATTAACTTAAATTTTTATTGTTGTTTTCTTTCCTGTTAGGGCCCCCGTGACAAGTCTAAAAGGGTGTTTGCTATATTACGCCAGTGGCAGGTGTCCTCTCCATCTCAGTAGACTGTTTAGAACCAAGCAGCACTGCAACATTGAATTGAGGAGGTCTACCTTCTTTAACTGGTACAAGATCCATCCCACCAATAAAGAGAGTGCCGTATATTATTAATGTATGTGTTTACAGTCAAAAATGTTTTGCAAGGGGAATCAGTATGTGTCTTTTTTATAAAATAGTGTGAAAGATGCCTGTGGAATTTTGGAACATTTGAATTTTGCGACTTGGAAATTGAGATTTTAGCTTATGAAGCCTGGGAAGACCTTTTACACGTATGCAGTCCACAAGTAATAGAACCTTTAGGGTACCAGGAGCACTTGAGAAAAACTTCACATTAAGACCGCTACAGCTATTCTTAAGACATCATTGTTGTTTGTGTTTTATTTTAAATAAGAGGCAACAAATCTCTTGATTGTGAAAAGACCGGTTGCCTCAACACTGGACAGAGTCATTTGCAGGAGTGGTAAACGGTTAGAAAAATAAACTGTGAGCAAATAATTTGTATGTTTTGAATATTTTTGCTTTACAGCTTAGCTAGATTTTTCTTTTCTCTAGTTTTTTTTTTTTAATTTGTTATTACCGTAAGTGTTGCTGGCATCTAAAACCTTACGCCAGATTAATGAAACCTGCAACTCTCTTTTTGCCTTTACAATCCTGTCTTTTTTGTTGCATGTTTTTTTTTCCTCTTAGAGAGTTCAATAAACTGCTCTGCTGAATGTTTGTTTATTTTGCAAGTTATTCCTCTATTTTATACAAAATAAAATTAATAAATTAATCACATTTAGATATGATTGCTATGTTAAATTGCTGCCTATTTTTAACAACTATGCTGTCATGCGAAGAACGTTTGACAGTGTTTCTTGAAAACTGGTTTTATATATAAAAGGGTTTCTTGTAAATGAGTCCTCATGACTCAGTGAGACTAACCTGTATAAATACTGTAATGGTTAAAAGAATAGATATAGATATTGTTTCTGATAGTAATAGCAAGTTGGAACCCTTCCTGTGTTCTTAAAGGCACTTTAAATGCCATTATATTGATTGGTGGTTTACCACATTATTCACATTTGAGTAAAGATATTCTTTGGTATTGCTGTCAGCCTGACAATACCACAAGTGACGGCGAATCAAACTACTGTATAAAGTCTGTATTGGTGGTTATTGGTCATCATATGTAAATACCCAAAATTTGTTTTGTGTTGATACCTGCTGGATTATGAGCACAGTTATGCAGGTAAGTCAGTGGTCCCATAAAAACAAGACAGGCTCAAAACAAATGTATTTTTGAGTAAATGTGTTGTCATTTTGTTTGTTTTTTTATCGATTTGTGCTCGTTTATTTTGTGTCTTGACAGGTAGCCATATTTTTTAAATTATAATTTTTAGATTTCAAGTCACATATAAATATAAAAAAACATATTTATACTGTACAGTGTGTACAGTATAAATATGTTATTTATATTTATTACACACACAAACATATATACAAACTACAAGCATGGCCGTTGCGTTTAGTCGCACATATATGACGTAGGTGGCGGAGGGATCCTGTCTTGTCAGAACCATGGTACGGAGGAGATCTAATTGCTGAGCTACCCATTAGGACAGAAGCACATTTAACAGTGAGGACGTTTGAACGAGTTTATTTTCAAAAACAAATGTTAACTTTCGGATAGTACCGTTTTACTAGACTGTCCAGCGTTTCGGGTGCTGGCTTTCTTCTTACTTTCTGGCGTTCTGCGGGAGGAAATAGCGAAAAATGTCGTCTCCAAGTCCGGGCAAAAGGCGAATGGATACCGATGTGGTGAAACTGTATCCTTTTTTTCCCTTCTGAACATAAACAACCGTTTGTGTTACGTCACATGGTGTATGCGGATATTATATTTATATGTATGAGCTGCTGTTTGTTTAATATTAGTCTGCGTGACCCAAAACAACCAGGGTATCCGCTGTGAATTGCTAATGTTTTGACAACATTTTTGCCTGCGAACCTTCAGTCGCTTATCGGACAAACTGTGTTAGCCAACACGGCTTCTTTTAGCATTTAGCACAATATGTACCAAAACGTTACAGCTTGAAAAATAACAGCAACAGTCGGACAGACGCTGGCCTTATATTAATCGTTTTATACCCTTTAATTGATTTAAGGTTGCATCCATAGCCTGTTATATATAATTTGGTTTCTTTGTCCAGCTTGTGATACATTTTTGGGGAGTTGAGTCCAACTGACCCCCTCACGTTTATTTACACAGGAGCATGTTTACATAACGTCATTCTAACCGAAAAGCTGCTCTCTTTTGTTCTTGTGTACACGTTAATGTTGTCAAAGCGACATTTTGAGGCCTCTCTTGTTATTTATCATACTGATGTTTTTGTAATTGTGTTTTATTCTCTTCTTGTGTCTTTGAAACGCTGTTAGCTAGGTCCTGTTGGGTAATTTCGAGATCAAAATGGCCACCTGATCAGTGTTTCTCACACTCTTAGGTGTATTTGTGTAAGAAAATGCCCACTGGTGTCGTTTTGGATTGGGGGGTATTTAATGTTTTCAAATGAACTTGAGTTCCTGAAGTGAGTTTTTATGATTTTTTTTCTTTTCTTTTCACGGCTTGGACCAAGAAGCATCCAGCCTTGTGTTCAACTTGTTGTCCTGCTGGTGTGTTTTGTTTGCTTCACGTTGACGTGGGGAGGGAGGGGGGTGAAGCACAACACGTTTTGTGTGTCCATATGACACGTTCTTGAACAACGGTGTGAGCGAGAAGTTTTGTTTTTGTTCCAGCACTGTGGAAACCTTGTTAAGTGATTGGGTCGCCTGTTACCAGCCGGAAACCACTGGAGGGCGTGGCTTAAAACAGCTGATGGGACGGCAGCGCAGCTATGGGGGTTTGAAGTGAGCTGTTCAGATGAAAACAGGTTGAACAGAACAGAAATACATTTATTTTTTGGGGGGGTGGGGTACAGTCTTGCTTACTCAGACTTGTTATAATCAGCTTGCTTCTATTAACACGTTCTGACTCGCTCTATCCCATTAACCAGGGTTGTCCAAGTTGTGGCCCGCAGGCCATTTGTGGCCCTCTGAGTAATTTTGTGTGGTCAGAAGTTTTTTTTTTTTTTTTCCTTCTTCTTTCTGCTGCTCCCTTCTTCAGGGGGTCGCCACAGTGAACTAAGGCCCTGTACACACTTAGCCGGATATCAGTAAAACCGAATAGTTTATCATGCGGTTTGGCCTTTCATCCACACGTGAACTCCGGTTGATGTAACTACCGTATTTTCCGGTGTATAGGTCGCACCTTTTTATGTTTTTTTTTCAAGGCCTGCGACCTATATATCACTTTCGGCGAAACAAATTTTTAAATCCAGCTCATTTCACAATTACGTTCATTTATTAAGGAAAAGTTCAGCTCAGACACATATTTGCTATAATTTTTATCAAACAAATAATTGTTTTTAAGTGTTAATCTTCTTAAAAGCCTTGCTGTGCGCTCCTGTGGCAGACATTTGCAGCAGAGCTAAACGTAGGTGCGACCTATCGAGATTTTTCCGATCTATTGGTGATAATTGGACAATGCGACCTATACACTGGTGCTACATATACACCAGAAAATATGATATAAACGAATAATAAAAAAACTCAGACCAAAGTGGAGATTTGAGAATTCTCCGCTTTCGAGTTTGTGTGTGGACTTACAGAACCGGAGATTTGCGTATTTCTCCGACAGCTGCTGTGGCGCTGACGTCACATAATGCTCTAAAATAAAAGCGCTAAAATGTCGACATACCTGCTCTGACATGATTCCCAGTCGGCATTTTCCTGCGTTTTATTAACTTTGTACTCCAACATGGTATTTAATAGTAGTTCAACCTCGCGGTCTGTCCACACAAACGAACGAAAAAAAAAGAAATAACAGGAAGTTGTGGTTGCTTTGAAGGGTTGTGACTGCACTACACTGTTTTTTTTGCGCAGATATTCGTTTTTCAAACACCAGGCTACGTGTGTACAGGGCCTAAGTCACACAAAAACTTAGCAGTTGTTTTTTACGCCGGCAACCACCGAGCTACCACAGCCCTCTGTGTGGAGCAGACAGCTGCCATCCAGGGTGTCCAGCAGTGTTGCCAGATCTCGCGACAGAAACAAGCGACAAGCCCCATGAAAACAAGCCCAGAACAAGTCCAGCTGGCAACCCACCCCATTGTGTAAAACAAAGGCCATTTTTAAAGGTTCAGTCTGCAGTTTCTGTAGAACAGCAGCACTTAGAAAAAATTTCAACAAGCAAAGCATTCTGATCCCTCCCCCTCAGAGCCATATATGGCTCTGCCCCCTTGTGGTCTGTTGAAATTTGAATTCAAGCTCTGTTTTTATTGGCTGATTCAAATTCAAGCTCGGTTTTTATTGGCTGGTTACAAACTTTGTTTTTATTGGCTGGAAAATGGCGGGTCACTTTTTCTTTTTAGAAATGCTTATTTACCACCTGGAGAAGCAAGGGGACAATATTTTTTTTTAGTTTTTTCAGAGATTACCTCTCTAACATCAATCTAGTGACAGAGTGAAGAAATATGTTAAAATATATATTGTTTGAAAAGTTACAGACTACATTACAATCTTACATACCCCAGCTTTAAACAGTGGTATGGCATTACATATAAACAGCAAAATTATGCTAAACACTTTGAAGAACATATCCACTCTAAAAAATAAAAATGCATTTTGCATATTTATACAAATTAATTCCATTAAGCCTCTGGGACTCATTTACCAGAGAGACCCGAAGAGTGATGACAACAATGGACAACGACAACAACAGACAATCATAAATATGCATACAAATAAAAATAAAAATTAAACAGCAAACTCATAGTAAGCAAAGTCAACAAAAAACTTTCTTTAATCTCTATCCTGAATCATGCTCAATGAAGCATTTTCGCTTCATTTTAGCATGGTCTTGTCACTCTAGCCCAGGGGTCTGCAACCTGCGGCTCTGGAGCCACATGTGGCTCTTTGATCCCTCTGCAGCGGCTCTTTCAAACTTTGACCAAAACTGAATTGGTTGTTATACAAACAACAAAAAACGATTAGTTTTAGCAGTTTTTATGTCATTTCAGTTGCAATTACCGGTATGTGGATAATGGAACAAGTACAAGGAGTAAAACTTTAACTTTATGCTTTATTTCTATACTGTACTTAATTCATTTTTCCACAATAAAAAAAAAACCTAGGTTTGAATGGTTCGTAGTTTTTATTAATTAAGAAACCTCTTTAAAATCTGGTTTTTCATTTGTCTTAAATTGTAAAAATATAAATTATTTGTTTTATTTTTATAATGTCACCCCTATTGGCCACAAAAACCCCTTCCAACAAACCTAAAGTGGCCCATGGGCCACCAGTTGATAACCACAGTTGTAGCATGTTGCGGTTCAGAACACTTTTAATTTAATGAACAAAGGTGTAAAATGGCTCTTTTGATTGTAAAGGTTGCAGACCCCTGCTCTAGACAAAGAATAAAGAACAAAGAATAAACCTTAAAATAACTTCAGGGGTACATTTTACATGTAACAAATATACAGATAAGCAGCACATTAGCATGAAGCACCACAGATGACGCACCTCACTGCCCGCGATACTAGCTGGAGATTTCTTAATGCAGCCTTCGTTGTGATACACCTTCATAAAGATGTAAGAACCGGTGTAAGCATCACACACAAAAATACAACCAATCTTTTATCCTTCTCATTAGTGCAAGGAAACTTACAAGAAGTCGTCTGTATTCTGCTCAAGCTCTACTCGTCATTACTTGCGTGCACTTACGTATATTTGGCCTCATGCACGAACCGTTCGTACGCACAGATTTGTTCTTAAACTGTGCGTACGAGTGATTTAGGATCATTTGTGGCTGCCACCTTACCGTGGTGGAGGGGTTTGAGTGTCCCAATGATCCTAGGAGCTATGCTGTCAGGGGCTTCATGCCCCTAGTAGGGTCACCCAAGGCAGACAGGTCCTAGGTGAGGGACCAGACAAAGTGCAGCCCAAAAACCCCTATGATGAGTGAAATAAATGGACTAAGTTTTCCCTCGCCCGGACGCGGGTCACCGGGGCCCCACTCTGGAGCCAGGCCCGGAGGTGGGGCACGCTGGCGAGCGCCTGGTGGCCGGGCTTTTACCCATGGAGCCCGGCCGGGCACAGCCCGAAGAGGAGACGTGGGTCCCCCTTCCCATGGGCTCACCACCTGTGGGAGGGGCCAAAGGGGTCGGGTGCAATGTGAGATGGGTGGTGGCCGAGGGCGGGGACCCTGGCGGTCTGATCCTCGGCTACAGAAGCTGGCCATTGGGACATGGAATGTCACCTCTCTGGTGGGGAAGGAGCCTGAGCTAGTGTGTGAGGTTGAGAGTTTCCGACTAGAAATAGTCGGACTCACCTCAACGCATGGCTCTGGCTCTGGAACCAGTTTCCTTGAGAGGGGTTGGACACTCTTCCACTCTGGAGTTGCCCCTGGTGAGAGGCGCCGAGCAGGAGTGGGCATACTGGTTGCCCCCCATCTTGGTGCCTGTACGTTGGGGTTCACCCCGGTGAACGAGAGGGTAGCCTCCCTTCGCCTACGTGTGGGGGGACGGGCTCTGACTGTTGTTTGTGCCTATGCACCAAACGGCAGCTCAGACTACCCACCCTTTTTGGAGTCCTTGGAGGGGGTATTGGAGAGTGCGCCTCCTGGGGACTCCCTTGTTCTACTGGGGGACTTCAACGCTCACGTGGGCAATGACAGTGAGACCTGGAGGGGTGTGGTTGGGAGGAACGGCCCCCCTGATCTGAACCAGAGTGGTGTTCTGTTATTGGACTTCTGTGCTCGTCATGGATTGTCCATAACGAACACCATGTTTAAGCATAAGGGTGTCCATATGTGCTCTTGGCACCAGGACACCCTAGGTCGCAGTTCGATGATCGACTTTGTTGTCGTCTCATCTGATCTGCGGCCGCATGTCTTGGACACTCGGGTGAAGAGAGGGGCGGAGCTGTCAACTGACCACTACCTGGTGGTGAGTTGGCTCCGATGGTGGGGGAGGATGCCGGTCAGACCTGGCAGACCCAAACGTATTGTGAGGGTCTGCTGGGAACGTCTGGCAGAGTCTCCCGTAAGACGGAGCTTTAACTCCCACCTCCGGGAGAGCTTTGAACACGTTCCGAGGGAGGCGGGGGACATGGAGTCCGAGTGGGCCGTGTTCCGCGCCTCTATTGTCGAGGCAGCTTATCGGAGCTGTGGCCGCAAGGTTGTTGGTGCTTGTCGTGGTGGCAACCCTCGAACCCGGTGGTGGACACCGGCAGTGAGGGATGCTGTCAGGCTGAAGAAGGAGTCCTATTGGGCCTTTTTGGCTTGTGGGACCCCGGAAGCAGCTGATAGGTACCGGCAGTCCAAGCGGCATGCGGCTCGGGTGGTTGCTGAGGCAAAAACTCGGGCGTGGGAGGAGTTCGGAGAGGCCATGGAGAATGACTTCCGTACGGCTTCGAGGCGATTCTGGTCCACCATCCGGCGTCTCAGGGGGGGAAAGAGGTACGCGACCAACACCATTTATGGTGGGGGTGGCGTGCTGCTGACCTCAACTCGGGATGTTGTGAGTCGGTGGGCGGAATACTTCGAAGACCTCCTCAATCCTACTGGCACGTCTTCCACTGAGGAAGCGGAGCCTGGGGACTTTGGGTCGGGTTCTCCGATCTCTGGTGCTGAGGTCGCCGAGGTGGTTAAAAAGCTCCGCGGTGGCAAGGCTCCGGGGGTGGATGAGATTCGCCCGGAGTTCCTTAGGGCTCTGGATGTTGTAGGGTTGTGTTGGCTTACGCGACTCTGCAATATCGCGTGGACATCGGGGGCAGTTCCCTTGGATTGGCAGACTGGGGTGGTGGTTCCCCTATTCAAAAAGGGGGACCGTAGGGTGTGTTCCAACTATAGGGGGATCACACTCTTAAGCCTCCCTGGTAAGGTCTATTCAGGGGTTCTGGAGAGGAGGGTCCGTCGGATAGTCGAACCTCGGATTCAGGAGGAGCAGTGTGGTTTTCGTCCTGGTCGTGGAACACTGGACCAGCTCTACACCCTCAACAGGGTCCTGGAGGGTGCGTGGGAGTTTGCCCAACCAGTTTACATGTGCTTTGTGGACTTGGAGAAGGCATTCGACCGCGTCCCTCGGGGGGTTCTGTGGGGGGTACTCCGGGAGTATGGGGTACCAGGCCCATTGATATGGGCTGTTAGGTCCCTGTACGACCGGTGTCAGAGCTTGGTCCGCATTGCCGGCAGTAAGTCAGGCTCGTTTCCGGTGAGAGTTGGACTCCGCCAAGGTTGCCCTTTGTCACCGATTCTGTTCATAACTTTTATGGACAGAATTTCTAGGCGCAGCCAAGGTGTTGAGAGGATCCGTTTTGGTGACCTTAGAATCGCTTCTCTGTTTTTTGCAGATGATGTGGTCCTACTGGCTTCATCAGTTCGTGATTTACAACTTTCACTGGAGCGGTTTGCAGCCGAGTGTGATGCGGCCGGGATGAGGATCAGTTCCTCCAAATCCGAGGCCATGGTCTTGAGCCGGAAAAGGGTAGCATGCCCTCTCCGGGTCGGGGAGGAGGTCCTGCCCCAAGTGGAGGAGTTTAAGTATCTCGGGATCTTGTTCACGAATGAGGGAAAACTGGAGCGTGAGATCGATAGGCGGATAGGTGCAGCGTCCGCAGTGAAGCGGGCGCTGTACCGGTCTGTCGTGGTGAAGAGAGAGCTGAGTCAAAAGGCAAAGCTCTCAATTTACCGATCGATCTACGTTCCCACCCTCATCTATGGTCATGAGCTTTGGGTTATGACCGAAAGAACAAGATCTCGGATACAAGCGGCTGAAATGAGTTTTCTCCGCAGGGTGGCTGGACTCTCCCTTAGAGATAGGGTGAGAAGCTCAGTCATCCGGGAGGGACTCGGAGTAGAGCCGCTGCTTCTCCACATCGAGAGGAGCCAGTTGAGGTGGCTCGGGCATCTGGTTAGGATGCCTCCTGGACGCCTCCCTGGTGAGGTGTTCCGGGCATGTCCCACCGGGAGGAGACCCAGAGGAAGACCCAGGACGCGCTGGAGGGACTATGTTTCTCGGCTGGCCTGGGAACGCCTTGGGATTCCCCCGGAGGAGCTGCTCCAAGTGGCTGGGGAGAGGGAAGTCTGGGCCTCCCTACTTAGGCTGCTACCCCCGCGACCCGACCCCGGATAAGCGGAAGAAGATGGATGGATGGATGTGGCATTCAACAATGTTTTCGTATCCTAAGATTTTTTTCAGATACGAACAAAATTTACGAGTGGTCCGGACCTGTCGTATATTTTAGGAGCGTCAGTCTGCTGTCATCCAGACGGAATTTCTCCACTAATAACTTCATATTTCGTTATTTAGAAAATATTTTGGGTTTAAAAAAATCACGCACCATAATTATTCTTGACAATAGGTTATTCTGTTTGAATTAGAATTATAATTTTAAGTTTAATTTGTCTGGTGTGTCGCGCAGGCTTCAGTGAGTCGTGCGCTCCCCTTGGTCATCAAAGCCCTCCTCATATTAACACCCAGGTACATAAAATTCCCATACACCGCCGCAGAACAAGTACGAATTAAGACTGATTTTCATGCTATTGCTGGACTGCTGTGCCAAACACCATCGGAGCAATAGATTATTATATCTGATTCGAAATATAACCTGCAGAATGTGGTTGCGCGATGACCAGGAGGAGCGCGCATGACTCATTTGTGCTGCAAAACATGTTGGCACGCGTCTTGCGCAGCATGGCATTTATTGTCCATCCATCTCGGTAACGCAGACTATTCCTTGACCACCTCCTGTCCGTGCTGCGGCGAGACGTTTGTTTGAAGCCATTTTCAGATCAAACCATTTATTCTTGATTTCTGATACTGTACGACCCACGGGAGACACAACATATGCACTACAATATTAATATGAAGTTAACTGTAGTTTCGAGACATTTTAAAATGCTTCTGTTCAAAAACACATCCGACACTTGCGGGGGGTGGGGGGTAGCGGTGCGCTCTTCTGAATAAGTGAAACTATAATGTAACACAGTTGTTTACACTAAAATTAAAAATATTTGACCATCCGACACTTGCGGGGGGGGGGGGTAGCGGTGCGCCACAGCGCGACTGAGAGCAGAACTTCAATCTCCGAACGCGTGAAGTTCTTCTTTTTACTTCTTGATTTTGAATGAATGGACACTTCCTGCTGTCAAAAGGCAGGAAACGTGGCCTTATATGGTGTTTTGAGGGGTGGGAATTATGTAAATGACCTCTCCGCGAGCACGCGCAGGTGGATAGAACAGGTGGGATTCATTAAATTTACGCAGCTCGTTTACACACTTTTCCTGTGGATAGAAGAGTTTGTTGAATCTGACGTGGCATGTTCGTACGAACGCTTCATACGAACAAAAGTGACGTGGCATGTTCGTACGAACGCTTCGTACGAACAAAAGTAGGAGACATTTAGGATAAAAATACGAACATGTTCGTGCATGAGGGTCATTGTTTTTACAGCTGAATAAACATCAGCCTGTCCAACCGCACCTGAACGTAACATCCGCCTTGACGTAACATACGTGGAAGGGGGGCGTGAAGGAACAAAATACCGCATTAATTTTCGCTTTCGCCCGGACAGAAAAACAAGCCCAAATAAGCGACTCAACGTTTAAAACAAGCCCAAACCCCCGCAACCCGCGGCTCACGATATTTATAAGCGGCTGCAGAAAAAAAAAAAAAAAAAAGTCGCTTATAATAAGTGGACTTAGCAACTATGTAAGTCACACAAAAACTTGGCAGTTGTTTTTTACGCCGGCAACCACCGAGCTACCACAGCCCTCTGTGTGGAGCAGAGAGCTGCCATCCAGGGTGTCCAGGGGAGCAGATGGTGGGGGTTAAGCCTTGCTCAAGGGCCCAGAGTGGGGCAAATGAGGGTGGAGGAGGTGCTTCACCTATCACACCCACATTTTGATGTTGTCGGTTGAAACCGGCGATCTTAACTTAACGGTTTCACCTTCTCTAACCTCTGCACCACCACTCCCTTGCAAGAGGTTGATGCAGACGAATATTTTTTGTAAATGTTATAGGTGATATTTGTGTATCACCATGTTTTTTTAGCTAAAAAAAAAAAGGCTGAAAAAAATCTTTATAAAGTGTTTTTTTTTTGTCTTTAATTTACTGTTTTAGTTTTATTTTTTATTCTAATTTGAAGGTAAACAGGAACACACACCTTTACTTACTTTAACCAAAAAGGAAGCTTTTGGGTAACTATTCATAAAACTTGGCTAAATAGCATTTTGGAAAATTGGACTTTGTTTGGGAAGCATGAACTTTGCTAATTTTACATGCCGTTAGATCACCATTCTTAAGACCCTTCTAACATAACTTTCTATGAATTATTTTTAGCAACTGCTTTGACAACCCTTTTAGAACAGGTGATCCGTGGTCATGTGAGACTCGGGTCTTTTTCGTAAATCGGATACTTACCGGTATCCAGTGTTTTTCAAAGCGACTGCAGTCTGAATGATCTTGTCGCATTTCATCCAACTTTTACGTCACTGAGGGAGGGGTGAGTGGACCGGTCCATGTATTACCATAATAATAATGATGCCAACCTCGTGCAGTTTAAGTCTTGGAGCTCTGGATGTCTTCAGTTGTTTAGTTTTTGTTCTTTTAATTTGCCATGTCCTGAACGATTGACAATCTACAGCAACACTATCAATACTAACATGATGGGATCAATACTTGAGTTTCTTTGCCGTCAAGAGGCCAGATTAAATATAAACACTGGACCAAACAAGCATGTCAGATAATAATATGTAGCATAGTTACCTCATCAAACATAATGTGCTACGTGTGACATCACGTCTTTTGCGCATGTGGGCCACATCAGAACTGTTAAAAGTTCTCTGGAGTCTGACAGAGGTCACATTTTAATGATAATGTGAACGACCATGCAATAAAGCGGATCTGAGCAAAATGTCAGAATTACCGTACCATACCAATTTATTTATAGAGCACTTAAAACGGCAACAAGGCCAACCAAAGTGCTGTACAATAGAAACATAAAGCACAGTGGGCAGGAAAATATAAAATAAAAATATAGATACAAATAGCAACAGAAACTAACTAAAATGGCCAACAATGTATAGTACAGAGAGGATCAAAGCAAATCACACCGTGTTAAAGGCAAGAGAATAGAAGCGAGACAAGACTGTGAGAGTGGGAGCCTGCCTGACACTCAGTGGCAACTCATTCCACAGTCTTGGACCTGCAACAGAGAAAGCCCTGTCACCTCTGAGCTTACGGCGAATTTCTGGGATTGAGAGAAGCATCTGGTCTGCTGACCTCAGAGAGTGCGGTGGGACATATGGCTGCAGAAGATCAGTGAGATAGGGTGGAGCGGAACTGTTCAGAGATTTAAAAACATACATGAGTATTTTAAACTGGATCCGAAGGTGAATGGGTAGCTGTGCAGGGAGGCCAAAACTGGTGTGATGTGCTCTCTATGGCCTGTACCAGTTAAGAATCGAGCTGCAGCATTTTGGACCAGCTGTATCTGTGCAATGGAGGACTGACTGATTCCGAACAGAAGTGAATTGCAGTAATCCAGCCTCGATGTTATGAAAGCATGGATCACTGTCTCAGGGTTCTTTTTGGATAGTATGGGCTTCAGCTTAGACAGCCGCCTCAGCTGAAAAAGCAGGATTTAACAATCATGTTTACGTGACTGTCAAGTTTCAGGGAAGGGTCCAATATCACCCCCAGATTAGTGACCCTTTGTTTCTCTAGCGGGGCTAGAGAGAGAAGGTCAATGTCGTGGTTCGTGAATGAGCCATTGGGATGGAACAACATGACTTCAGACTTCTTCTCATTGAAACTTAAGAAGTTTGAAGCCATCCAATCATGGATGTCAGCCAGGCAGTCAAGAAGAGGTTGAATAGAGCATAAACCTATGTGCCTCTGGGGGAAGTACATTTGACAATCATCAGCGTAGAAATGAAAGGCTATTTTGTGTTTGCAGAAAATAGCACCTAGTGACAGCAGGTATAACGAAAAGAGAAGGGGACTGAGAATGGACCCCTGCGGTACCCCCACTGAAGCACTGTAGATGCTGAACTGAAATCGTTGATATTGACACACAAGGTTCTGTCCGCGAGGTAGGACTCAAACCATTTGAGGGCAGACCCTGTGATGCCCACCCACTGCTCCAGCCTAGAAATGAGGATGTTGTGGTCGATGGTGTCAAAAGCAGATGTAAGGTCCAATAAGACAAGCAGCACAGAATCACCTGCGTCTGTGGCTGTGAAAATGTCATTAAAGACCTTCAGTAGTGCAGTTTCAGTGCTATAGAGAGATTTGAAGCCCGATTGGAACAACTCTGGACTCTAGGATGGCAAATTGAGAATTGAGACCTGCTGTGTGAACGTAGCCGATCTACAGCCAGGTCACACAAACTCTTTAGGAAAAGTGACTAATTTTATGCTTTTGTTCCCAATACAGTAATAGATTAAAACTTTATTTTCCAGGTACAAGAAAACCAAAAATAATCCACCTAGCATATAGGAATTCAATCCAATAAGGTTGAGTCAGGTCCTCTGCACAGATTCTTCTTTGTAGAAACATTTTGTCTTTTTATGTTTCAAACGGGAAAAATTTAGAACTTCTTTTCCATCAGATTAGGTATACGTTTGTCCTTCCTCTAAAATACAGGTGGTCCCCGACTTACGAGCGAGTTCCGTTACGAGTATCTCGTAAGATGAAAAACTCGTAAGTCCGACAACGCACGTGCTATCTCGTAAAACCGGAACAGCGCTCGTAAATAGGAAAAAAGACGCTAACGCTGCGGTGCAGACCCGTGCACTGCAGACCCGTGCACTGCAGCTGTACTTTTAAAAAGTTATTTTCATCCCAGAAACAGCGTACTGCACAGTACAAAACGGATAAATAAAAATATAATTTCTTACTTTGAGCTGATCAAGCTTGTCTCGTCTGTTAGCACGTCCAAGCACGTCGGGGCTCCATACATTTTGCTGCTCTAACGCGGTCCAAACTGTTTAGAGGAAGGACTGTTAGCTTGTTAAGTCCATACATTTGAAGCCATAAAAGCCATAAAAGGAGTTTACTTTAATAAACTTACCAAAAGCCGTTTCTCCGCAGTGTTCGTTCATCCAAAACAAGCTGACCGCGTGTTGTTAGCCACCGCCATTAGGCCTGCACTCATTAGCGCCGTGCTAACGAGTCCATCCATCCAAAAAAGGCATCGGAGCTGCTTCTCCACGTTAGCTGAATGTCCATCCAACATCTTAGGCTGCTAGGCGGACATCGAGGCGAGCTCCCGGCCGCCGGTTCGGTCTGGTTCTGGTGGGGGTCCACTTAGCATTTAGCCTAGCCTTAGTCGATGAGCTAATGTTGTCGCACGGCGCTTTTTAAGAGCGATCGCGGAGGATCGCGGCGGTTGCTCCACAACAGACACATCCACAAAGTTCACAGAGAGTTTCCAGCTCATTTATCCGTATGAGGCAACCTCTGATCGCACGCACAGTCCTAAAAAGCCAGCAGCTGCCGGCATGTCGGATTGGTAGGTCCGCTCGTTGCCTGTCAGGCGGCAGGGCAGCGGGAGCAATCGCCTTAGGTCTGCTCGTTATATTTCAGGCGGGGGGAATTTGGGAGCGATCGCTAAAACAGTACAGAGTACACTAAAAATTTAAATAAAACATAAAAATAACAATTATACTTTATTTATAAAGCCATTTAAAACGACCACAGCTGCAACAAAGTGCTGTACACATGAAATTAAGAACATTTAAACACACAAAAAAAAAATTATGTCATATTTTGTATCAATTATGATAATCTCGTAAAGTCGGATCCTCGTAAGTCCATACGCTCGTAAGTCGGGGACCACCTGTATAGTGTATTTAGGTTGTACTTTTTCTGGGGGAGGGGCCATGCGTCAAAATATTCTGGATACAATTGGAATGAACTGTACATTTCAAATGGCACAGAGTACACACACAGCAACAAACTGTTCATTTCTCATTATTTTTGCCCAGAGGCATTTTGCCACATTTATCTGATAGAAACTGTGCTTGTTTGAGCAAGTTGACGTTTCTTCTCTTTTAAACCACTGACTGCATGTATGCTATGGCAATTATAGCATCCATCCATTATCTTTTACCTGCTTCTTCCATTTTGGGTCACAGGGGTTGCCGGTGCCCATGTCCAGCAATCACAGTGCGAGGGGCGGGGTACACCCTGGACGGGTCGCAAGTCCATCACAGGGCCACATGGAGACAAACCACCATTCACGCTTTCACTCTGACCTGGGGACAATTTAGAGTTGCCAATCAGCCTAACATGCATGTTTTTTTGGTCTGTGGGAGGAAACCGGAGTAGCCGGAGGAAAACCACGCATGCACGGAGAGAACATGCAAACTCCACCCAGAAAGACCCCCTGGACCGGGATTTGAACCGGCAACCTTCTTGCTGAGAGGCAGTAACTCTACCAGTTGTGCCACCGTGCTGCCTATGCAATTATAGCAGACTAGTGAAATTATTATTGAATTATTTTTATTATTATTGCATCACATGAAGCTTTGCAGTTGTAAACCTACTTTTAGCTACTTGACTGACAGGCTGGAGCAGATTTGTGTTGTGCCAGCTGCTCAGTTCTGCACTGTCCTTTGCAGGAACGTCGCATTTATGTCGGAGCGTATAAAACAAACGGCAAGCGCTTATTAAATGTCTGTCGTGTTGGGCTGTAAAGAAAGAAGCAGAACGCACGTTTCGTCTCTTTGGGATGTCGTTTTATGTCTGAAGTGAGGCCGTGGTTGGTGAAAACTCAGTGCTGATACCTTTCTGTGTGTCCTCTCCCGAGTGTAACCAAACCCTGAAACTCACACGGCGTCTCAGACCGGAGCAGCTTCAGAAAGGCTTTACAAATTAATTTATGGTCACTGGAGAGCTGAGAATCCAGAACGGCGAACATGTGGTGGGGGATTGGTGTTCATGGATCTCACAGTGACCTCCATAGATTTGCTGCGTTTAAGCTTTGTCCTAAACTACACCGTATACTGCAATTTGCTTTTACTGTAGCCAAGTCTTTATATGCGTAAGCTTTTAGCCTCAGCTCTTTGTACAGTTCTGATTTGGTGCAGCGTTTCTTTGTATGCTCATACTCCCGTCCTGTCCTCATACAAATGTGTTGCCCTGAGCAGCAACACGCAGCCAATTTGAATTTCTAAACTTTACATTAGAATAATTCAACCTGCATAACTTGTCCATTTGGTTTTTGGTTTTACTCTTGGGCCTCTTTTGCTAAAACATGTTTCTTTATTTTTTTTTTTACAGAGCACACCATTTCACATAGTTTTACTTCGGCTTGCTGTAGGGGTGGGCGATATGGCTCAAAAATTATATTGTGATATTCCAGAGCATTATCACGATAACGATAAATGTCGTGATATAACAAACAAAAAAAAAAATTCAAATGTATTTATTTGACAAAATTCACTTAACATGTTGCTTTGCAGTATTATATAAATAAAAAAAACAAGGGGTAATTTTACTGAAAATACTTTTTATTTAGTAAAGTATTCAGTCTCCAAGTATAAAAATAAATAAATAAAAATGATCTGTTATTTAGATTGAAAAAGTCTGCACAAAATATAGATCAACAAAATCCACCACAAAAACTAAAGTGCAGGTGTAGTTTCCTAAAACAACTAAATAAAATGAATCTGTTGAGCATAAATGAAACGTACTACAAAATATATGTTGCCTTTAGATGAGCTATAACTTCCAGAACTTGTAACAAGGTGATCAGCTGACCTTGAAGCTTGTTGGTGTTTCAGCTTCATCTATTCATGCAGGAATTATTCATTTATCTGACTGATCTGTCTCTGATCACCTGCCTCTTTCCATGGACCAACTGTGGAACTCAAGACAATTGAGCAGCGCGGGTTTGTACCGACAGTTTAGAGCGAGGTAGACGCAGCCCGCGCCGGCTGCTCAGAGGGGGGGGAGCTGGATGGTGGGAAGCTGAGACACGCGTTGTTTTAGCATTTTAGCTAGCTAGTATTGTGCGTAACTAATTAGCGAGTGGAGGTGCGCAGTTCGGTTTGGTCGTTTGAAGCGCTCTGTTGTTAAGGGGGCAGGGCGCCCTGATGTATTACGTCATGAAATTAGCATATCATGATATAACTTTTTTGCCCGGGCAAGCTTTTTTTACCGGTATTACCGGGAACGATATGATATGGCCCAGCCCTAGCTTGCTGTGCGAGGTTAACTGCACACACTTTTTTATTAATGTTAACTATCTTGCGTTAATTAGGTGTTAATTATAGTCACTTACAAAAGTTATTTCAAACAGTCAGCTGCTGAAAATCAAGTAACGTTGCAAGGCTCGTGCTGTTGAGAGGACATTTCAGAAAAACTGAAAAAGAAACTGCAAAAATTATCTGTACGCATATATCACAAGGCGTCATGCTCCAAGTACGAGTTGTGTATTGTTCTCAGCTACTACCACATTAGATTTTTTTCAATATTTATAAATCTGACTAATTTTTCAGAGTCAGAGAATCTTTTTTGTCATTCGCACCACATGTGGTACATGTGATGAAACGAGATTATGTACACAGGGTCCCAGTTACATCCAACAATAAAATGTAAAAGAAAAACCGTAATAACATCTAAGATATGAACTAAGAAAAACATCAACTAAAAATACACTAAGCACTAATATCATAGAAAAACATTACTCCAAACAGCAGCACGAACATGAGTCTGTATGAGCAGATGGGCACGAATGAACACAGCAACATGAAACAGATCAGCAGCAACATGTGATATTTCACAGTGATTATTCTGGTTATTTATTCATGAGTCTAACAGCCTCAGGGTAGAAGCTGTTCCTCAGTCTAGTGGTTCTACACTTAATGCTCCTCAACCTCCTTCCTGAGGGGAGTGGGGCAAAAAGTGTGTGTGCTGGGTGAGTGGGGTCCTTCATGATGCAGGTGGCCCTCTTCCTGCATCTGGAGGTGTAAATGTCTGTGATGGTGGGGAGGCTGACTCCAACAGACTTCTGTGCAGCCTTCACCACTCTCTGCAAAGCTTTTCTTTCTGCAGCTGTGCAGCCTCCATGCCACACGTTGATGCTGGAGCACAGGATGTTCTCCACTGCACACCTGTAGGAGGTGAGGACTGAGCTTCTCAGACCAGCTCGTCTCAGCCGCCTTAGGAAGTAGAGTCTCTGGTGACCTTTATTGATCAGACTGGTGTTGTTGTTGCTCCAGCTGAGGTTATTGTTCATGTGTACACCCAAGTATTTGTAGCTGGAGACCACTTCCATTGCAGATCCTCTTATGTTCAGTGGGGTGTGGGTGTTTTTGTTCCTTCTGAAGTCCACAATCATCTCCTTTGTCTTCTTCACATTGATGTGAAGGTTATTCTCTTTGCACCAGCTCTCCAGGTGTTCCACCTCCTGCCTGTAGCTGGACTCATCATTGTTTGTGATGCATTCCACCACAGCTGTATCATCTGCAAACTTTACGATATGACAGCCTGGATGGGTAGCTGCACAATCATATGTGAGCAGAGTGAACAGGAGAGGGCTCAACACACATCCCTGAGGAGAGCCATTGCTGAGGGTTATGGTGGAGGAGGAGAAGTTGTGGATCCTCACTGACTGTGGTTTGTTTGTTAAGAAGTCTAGGACCCAGTTGCAAATGGAGGGGCCCAGTCCTAGTGTGAGTACTGTAGTTTGTCCATCAGGGTTTGGGAAATCATGGTGTTGAAGGCAGATGTGAAGTCCACAAAGAGCATACAGACGTATGAGTCCTTCTGTTCCAGGTGGGTGAGACTAGTGGATCACAGAGAAGATGGCATCCTCTGTTGATCGGTTCTCGCGGTATGCGTACTGATGAGGGACCTCGTTGATGTTTGTTTTGATGTGGGTCATGATGACCAGTTTTTCGAAGCATTTAGCGACTATCGGGGTGAGGGCCACTGGTTGATAGTCATTCAGACCAGTCACTGTAGAGCTTTTTAGGACTGGGATGATGGTGGCGGTCTTCAGGCAGATGGGAACTGTCTCCAGGGCAAGTGAGGTGTTAAAGATGTCGGCCAGCACATCGCAGAGCTGGTCAGCACATTCTTTCAACACTTTCCCGGGGATG
Organism: Garcialebias charrua; assembly: GCA_038048925.1. NCBI lineage: Eukaryota > Metazoa > Chordata > Actinopteri > Cyprinodontiformes > Rivulidae > Garcialebias > Garcialebias charrua. The sequence goes on along the minus strand of JBBPBX010005468.1, from coordinate 10,071 downwards.
TTGTCTGGTCCGGTTGCTTTGTGAGGGTTGATCCTCCTGAAAGAACTCCTTACTTCTGCTGAGGTCACGCTGAGAAGCTCTTCATCCAGTGATGAGGTGAGTCTGGTGCTGGGTGGTCTGTTTGGGTCTTCAAAGCGTGCATAAAACTTGTTGAGGGCATCAGGCAGAGATGGGTCTTTGGGGCATTGTTCGCTCCTGCCTTTATAATCTTATGCATTTAATGCCCTTCCACATGCTCCGTGGGTCTTGTGAGGTGAACTGACCTTTGACCTTTGAAACCAATGCAGATTTGTTCCTGTCTTTGATTTTATACGTCTACCTTATAATGTTTTGCTAGTTTTTTGATACTTTGTTAAAAAAATTAAAAAAAAAAACCTTTTTTTTCTCTCTCTTTTGTTTTCTTTTGTTTATTGTTTGTTTGTTTATTGTTTAAGGAAATTCTACCATTGCTGTTCATTGTTCTTTAGTTTTAGCAGGTCGCTTTCGTAAATGAGCCCATGAGGTTCAAAAGATTTACCTGACTAAATAAAGGTTGAATGAATGATCCTCTGTGCATATGTGGCCTTGGCCCTCTTAATGCCAGCAACCAGCTCCATCCTAGTCCTTCTCAGCTCCTCTGAGTTTCCAGACCTGAAGGCCATGTTCCTGGCTGCCAGCAGTGTGCAAACCTCTGCATTCAGCCAAGGTTTACATACATATCTTGTGGTGGAGACGTTGTCAGTGCATGTACCATATTTTCCGGACTATAGGTCGCACCTTTTTGCCTCATTTGCATGCCCTGCGCCTAATGGAGAGGTGAGACTTGTTTATGGATTTTTTCCCCCATATTTTTAGACCAATTTATGGCTCAGATATGACCGTTTTTCATTTTGGCAAAAAAAATGGTGCAGTACCACTTTTGGCCGCTAGGGGTGCAGTACCGCTTTCGGCAGCTAGGGTACACCGACCGTTCCCAGCTCATGTGTCCGAAAAAAGCCTCCTCTGCTCGGACTGACTCTGTCACTGCCCGGCCTCCTGCTCTGGAGGTATGAACTACGAAACCACAGGACAGATTTTCTTTAAACATACAGAAAGTAATTACTAGGTGGACATTTACGCCAAATTTACACTACATGCGTTCCGGCCCCGCTCCGCAGGTCGCAGCTGAGCGTTTCAAGTCCAGTTTACACTACCTCCACTCCGGTCCGGTCCGCCTGGATGCGCCGCTCCGAGACGCATGAGCGGGAATTGCGAGATCGCGCAATAAATCAAATGATAAATAAGGAAGTCAGAACTAAACAGTTCATTCGGTGGAAGAAGGAGAACAACAGTAGAGACTGCCTCGCTGTTTGATTGTTTTTTGCATTGAGATATTTTCAGTCTGCCTTGATCTTCTCTCGTAAATGAGCGACAGGACATGGTTTGAGCGACAGGACGTGATTTATTACATTTCAGAATAAAATACTTTTTTAATTTTTTTATTTCTTGTATTGCGTTTGTAGGCGTAGTCATAAATGATAGTTTGACAGCATTTTTGTACAAATAAATCCGTATAGAGCTAGGATTAGTCCGCCCGTGGTGATTTTATTTTGTAAATACGGATGTTGTGCTCGTTCCTTTTCCTGTTGGTGCGACGTAATCTTTAAAAGTTGACTCCGGCACAGCTCCGGCGTCCGGCAGAAATAGGATCAGTTCTAATTTTGACGGACTGCCGTCCGCTCGCCGCCGCTGGCCGCCGCCGTGCGGAGCCAGTGTAAACGCTCTCATTGATTATAATGGGTGCGTATTTGCTGCAGAGGTCGGAGCGGACCGGAGCCGGAACGCATGTAGTGTAAATTGGGGGTTACAAACTGTTAGCTGTTGGAGGTGTTTAGAGCTAAAAAAAAAAAACTATTTTAGCATCGTTGTTTGTTAGCGGTTAGCTACCAATTTAGATAAATAACTCATGAACTACAGGACAGAGTTTCTTTAAACTTACAGAAAGTAATTACTTGGTGGTCATTTACAAACTTTGACCTGTATGAGACATTTGAGCTAAAATTAGATTTATTTATAATTTATTTTCGCAGCGCACGCAACTGTTTGGAAGAAGTCAAAGCGAAATAATTTAAATCCAGCTTATTTGACCATTTCGTGAATATATTAAAGGGATTGTGACATGATTTTTTTACTATTCATAAAATTGATCAAAATATATATATTTTATCATTTAAATATGTTTGTTTTTGCAAACAAAATGATAAATCACTTTAATTTTGCTTTAAAAGTGATTTTGAACTTCAAGCCGTGTTTAATCATGGGAAATCCCATTACACGCGAACGCACCATCTGTGATGTCACACCGGGCAGAGCTCTGGGCTTGTCACAGTGCGCAGGTATGAGCAGCTCGACATGAAGGAAGTCTGATACAGCATCAGACCTAAATTAGATCCTGTTGTTTCTTGTTCCATCACCCAAACAATTTTCTGCTTCCCAAAATGAAGACAAATAGCTCAAATCTTCACATAGATTGCTAAATTCGTCCAGTTTTAAATTGTCCGCTATTAAAGACACCACAGCCCTCTGCCCAGTGTGACATCACATATGGTGCGTTCGAGTGTAATCGGATTTCCCATGATTAAACACGGCTTGAAGTTCAAAATCACTTTTAAAGCAAAATTAAAGTGATTTATCATTTTGTTTGCAAAAACAAACATATTTAAATGATAAAATATATATATTTTGAGCAATTTTATGAATAGTAAAAAAATCATGTCACAATCCCTTTAAGGAATGGTTAAGCTCAGGAACCCTTGTGCTATAATGTCAGCTAAGAAATATGTTTTTTAAAGCGTTTATTTACCTACATTTTAAAGAAATAAAGCCGTCCACCCGCGCGCGTGCACATCGCAAAAATACTTTTTAAAATCCAGCTGATTTTTTCATTCATTCATTCAACCTTTATTTATACAGGCTAGCCTCGTTGAGCCATGGGGACTCATTTACAAGAGGGACCTGTCTCACTCACACCCAGGGTCAATTTAGAGTTACCAATCAGATTTGACCATTTCGTGAATTTATTAAGGAACGGTTAAGCTCAGGAACCCTTGTGCTATGTCAGCTAAGAAATATATTTTTTAAAGCGTTTACTGTATTTAGCTAAATTTTAAAGAAATAAAGCCGTCCACCCGCGCGCATGCACATGGCGAAAATACTTTTTAAATCCAGCTGATTTGAAAATTGCTTTCATTTATTAAGGAAAAGTTAAGCTAAGACACATCTTTGCTATAATTTTCAGCAAACAAATAATAGTTTTTACCATGTTAATCTTGTAAAGTCTTTCCGTGCTGGCTCGCTCCTGTGGCCGCCATTTTCAGCAGGGCAAATGAGGCGCTGACGCGTCGCGTAGCGGTGACGCATAATGGATGCGACTTGAATGAAGGTGCAACATGTTTATGGATTTTTCCAATTTATTGCCAATAATTGGACAATGCGCCTTTATAGAAAGGTGTGAGTTATCAGGCGGAAAATACGGCTAATGTACCCCAGTACTGAGGATGTGTATTGGTCATATATAGTGTATTATTGTATGTATGTATTGGTTATAGCCTTTATGGGCTAGTGTTGTGGCCATCTTGAAACGGATTGACTCCAAAAAGTTAAGCAAAAGTGTATGCACATTCATTGATTATGTTCTGAGAGCTTCATTACTGTTTGATCAGTGCTTCACGAGCTATTTAGCTAACAGACAAGCAGAGTTAGGTCTGACAGTTAATGCTAATGCTTTAAGCAAAAATCTTGCACAGAGTAGCATTTGTACATGACTTTCTGCTACAAACACCCCAAATTTTCTTACATCTGCAACATTTACCGGTAGTAAGGATTTACTTCTTATGGCCATTTTTGTGTTTTCTAAAGTCATTTAGCTGTTGCAATGATCTTAAGTGGAGTCTGCTCCAAAAGTTAATTGGTTTTCAGGATTTTTCCAATTTTTAATTTTCAGACTTTCATTAAAATCTTTCAAGTGATGAGCAATCAGGCAGAATTGACTCTAAACAGAATGGCAGAGTGAACAGTCTGTTATTGCTCAGAATATGCACAGGGGATCAGTCTATCACCAATTTTTACATAAATATCTGTAAAAATGTCTACCGGTACTCTGATGCGGTTCCATTGGCTGTGGCAGCCATCTTGAATAAGCAGGCAATAATGAACAAGCAGAGTTTTAGGCATTGTTAAATGAGCAAAAGTCACTGTTTTCATTCCTTTTATTGTGAGAAGGTTTGACAATGATGGGACTGTTTAATGAATAAGAGTCGCATGAAGCATAGCCACTTGTCATTTATATTCAGGGTTGGAGTTGTTTGGGGGGGGGGGGGTATCCATTATATTAACACTGCATTATATACAGGGAACCCCCGACCTACGAACGAGTTTGGGACCTAAGAACCGTTCGCAGCTCGATCCGTTCGTAGGTAGGGGGTGAAAATTATATTTAAAAAAAAAATTATTCATTCATTCATTCATTCAACCCTTATTTATCATGCTAACGGAGCGTGCGCACATTTAATCATGTACAGTAGTGTACTGTAATGTTAAACATTGCTATTCACATTTACAGAATAAATAAAAATATATTTTCTTACTTTGAGATGGTCAAAGCCGACATCTTAGGTTGCCATGCGTTGATTGTTTTCGGGCCGAGCAGCGCGGGCCACCGCAGCTGCTCCAGGCCTGTGTTAGCTAGCTGGCTAGCTTCTGCTAGCCAAGCCATGAGCTAGTGTTGGAGCGGCGGCGCGATCAATCTGCAGCTCCTGCTCCAGCCGCTGCTCCAGCCTGAGACGTCCACAGAGCTATTCCAGCTAGTAATTAATCCACATGATGCGATCCTGGTCACCAGTGTTCAAAAGGCCGGCTCCCGTGTTAGCTCCAGTGTTAGCTCTGGAGCTAGCCAGGCCGGAGGTGTAGCCAGGCCGGCTGGAGGTGTTCGCACGGCGGCCTGGCACGATCGGCGATAAATCCGCTCCTGCCTGAGACATCCACAAAGTTCACAGAGACGTTTCCAGCTAGTAATTAATCCATATGAAGCCATCCTGGTCACCAGTCTTCGTCCAGCTCTCGGCAGCTAACCTAAGATGGCGTCCGGTCCGGTGTTCTACATTAATTTGTGACCGGAGACCCCAGTGACTGAACCTTAAATAGCGTCCGGTGTTCTACATTAATTTGTGACCGTGTAAACTGAAGACCTACTTCCTGTTTCCCAAAATTGCTCAAAAATTGCTCAAAAATGATCAGAAATGATCTTTTTTATCATAATTATTATTTATAAAGCCTTTAAAACAACCAGAGCTGCAACAAAGTGATGTACACATGAAATTAAGAACATTTAAACACAAAAAAAAAAAAAAAAAAAAAAATTTTTTTTTTTTTTTTTTTTAATTCATATTTTTATTAAATATGATATGTTCGTAAGTCCCGTGGTTCGCAGGTCGATGGGGTCGTAGGTCGGGGGTTACCTGTACTGAAATTTTTCTGAAAATTAGATCAGACGGATGATAAAGTTTTCCTTTTTAGGTTTTGCTACCAATTTTATTTTTCACTTACATGTGTGTTTCTTTTATTTTCTTATAAAGCTATCCTTTATCCAGAAGCCTTGCTCTTTTTTTTTCTTTTCTTGCCCCTCTTACTTTCCCTTCATGGTTAATCTCAGTCCTGTGCTTCATTTCGTCTGTGTATGGGAAACATACGCAGATGACAAGATTAGACAATTATTATTATTATTATTATTATTATCTGCTCCCAGCTCAGTGCTTCAGCTCTATTGTACCCTCGACTTGACATCCGGACGGCATCGGCAGTGGATTCTTTTGTGTTTCTCATTTACAGAAGCCCCTGTGACCTCCACCTCCCGCTGCTGTGTGCTGTGACAGAGCGTGTCACCCAGTCAAGGGCTGCTTATTTGCCTGCAGCACCATTATTGTAGGACTGAACACTCTGGGCGCAGTTTGCTGTAGAGAATTACCAGCAGTTTTCTGCCCTTTTCTGACTTTGTGATTGATCAGGTGGATAGAGGCCTTTTGGCTCAGGTGGGGAAATTTCTGGTCTGTTGATGAAGCTGTGTACGGTAAACTAACAGCTTTTGTCGTTAAAGTAGGATAGCTTGACATTTGTAGGCAAATAGAAGCTGGAAAGGTCAGAAAAAACTAACAAACTAAAATGGGGCATACTGTATTTTATTTCCGTATTTTTCGGCCTATAAGGCACACCGGATTATAAGGTGCAATATCAATGATCAGGTCTTTTTTCATACATAAGGCGCACCGGATTGTAAGTCACATTAAGCGAAACAGAACTGTCAGATAAGTCAAACTTTATTCAACTCATTCACAATAACCACATCAAATCGTTTCGAGGTTAGTAAGCACAACCAGAATTCATAAGGCACACTGGATTATCAAAATCAGTATAAGCACCAAAGTACAGCAAGATTATATTCCGTACAGTCATCCCAAAGATGGGCGGAGGGCACGTGGCTGCAGCTCCTAAGAGCGCGGCCCCTTATTCTTTAGATGGAAAAGGGGAAAGACCATGAGGATAGAATAGTGGTATTAAAAAATATATATTTTCACACCTTTGTCCTTGTAAGGACACAATTTAAGACATAAAGAACTCAACTAGCAAGCAAATTTATATGGTAAATGGAGCTTATTTATATAGCGCTTTCCAGCCCCCTATGAGGGGCCCCAAAGCGCTTTACAATACCAACCATCACACATTCATACACATACACACATTCATACACCGGTAGCGGCAGACTGCCATGCAAGGCGCTTTCCAGTCTTACTGGGAGCAACTTGAGGTTAAGTGTCTTGCCCAAGGACACAACGACACATGGTGTGGGGAACTGGGATTCGAACCGCCAACCTTCCGATCTGGGGACGACTGCCATTACCACTATGCCACGGCCGCCCTATATAAATTTATAGACATATTACATACGCATTTGACGACAAGACGGTGAGATTAGGGTGGGCGATGCACAGGGGGTGGATAGAGCAGAGCCTTCTTAGTTTACACACATCACAGGAGAAATCTGATAAGTTGGCCCACTTCAAGGCCGAACAGGGAGGCCAGATTCAGATAAGCACAGTTGTTCTTTTTTGACAATCCAAAAGGGCCAGATTTGTGGGCTTTCTGCTGGTCCTTGCTTATTAGCTTCCTCCAAGATCAACCCCAACATGCTGGCAAGTTCCAAAGCCGCAAGTGTCTACAATTCTCATAAATCGCTTCCATCTTCTGAGAGCTCGAAGCTCGAACTAAACCTTCACATAAGGTCGGCAGCTTTGCCATGGCCGAATCTTTCTTAATAGCCGATATCCGACAGTGCCAAAAAGCAGAAACCCTGCGATCCTAAATCCAATTCAACCTTTATTTATACAGGTTAATCCCATTGGTCCCATAAACCCAATGATCTTTGGTATCCTCCTTAGACAACACAGAAAGGCACAACATATCCAATACATACCTGCCGCATGTGTCTCAGCGGGGCATGAGGGTTCTCCAGGACCATGTCGCTTGGTAAAAAAAAATTTTTTACAATTGCGTTGAAAGTCCAGCTGACCAGATCCATGACGGTAATTTATGATTTAGAAGATGTGTAAATAGAAGCTCCGATGCACAGGACAGAGAGCAGCAAAGCAGGAGAGGGAAGAAAAAGTGCCCGTCTTGCTCGAGAGCGAGTGAGGAGGAAAAAAATAAATAAATAAAAATAATAAGGCTCACTGTCGATTTTTGAGAAAATAAAAGGATTTTAAGTGCGCCTTATAGTCCGAAAAATACGGTAGATTCTTTTTTTATTGAAATTTTCACTAAGTCAAGTGTACTTGATTTGAAATTTGAGTAAAACTGTTTACCTCGAAGCCTGTTTTTAAATTTTGTAGTCATTATTGTTTGAGTTTAATGTTTAATCCTGAGCTCACATCTCACAGCGAGAAAAGGATCAGCTTCCAAAGCTTTTAAAGCTAAAAACTTGTTGCTTTAAATCAAATTAAGTGTGTGCATAAATTTACGTTGTGGACTACTGTTACCAGAAGTGCATTTTATTCTCCAAGAAAACTATACAGTATTCCACAGTGAAGAGTTCATGTTAGTTCACAGGAGTTTTTGTATATTCATCTTTTATTGGGCAGAAGCTGAAGGTTTAACTATGAAAAATGATGCTGCTGTTTATCTATACAGTACATTTGATGTGTGCACTTAACATACAAAAAACATTCAGTCTAGCCTAGTGTGCACCTTATTATTACTTGCTGGAGGGGAATAATAATATTTTTGCCGGTTTTATGTGTCTGTCTTTTGCCAAAATATCTCTTGAGCAACGATACAAACTTAATTAAAACTTCCATCAAAGTAATCATTAGATCATCTATACAGTATATCGTATTTTCCATCGTATAGGTCGCACCGTTGTATAGGTCGCAGTGTCCAATTATTGCCCAAAATTTGGAAAAATCCATAAATAGGTCGCACCGGTGTATAGGTCGCACCTACGTCACCGCCGACGTAACGCGTCATCCACCGCTGACGCGCCGCATGACCGCTGAGTCAACCCGGCAATATGGACCGAGTGTTTAGCTCTGCTGCTAATGTCTGCCAGAAGCTAACAGAAGCTAAACACGAGACGAGTCCGTCTCTGAAAACACGAATAAAAAAATCGAATTTTATGTCAAATGTTTTCTCCAGGACATAGTTAAGTACATTGGAGCCTTATAATTACTCTGTAAGCAGAAATAAATATACACGATTGGTTTCGAAGCTATTTATAACGTAAACAGAAGTAAACCGAAATAAAACGAAGGCTAACACGAGACGAGTCCGCCTCTGACACGAATAAAAATTTGAATTTTATGTCAAATGTTTTCTCCAGACCATAGTTAATTACGTACATTAAAGCTTTATAATTACACTCTGTAAGCAGAAAAAATATACACCGAGTGGTTCCGAAGCTATTTATAACGTAAACAGACGTAAACAGAAATAAAACGAAGGCTAACACGAGACGAGTCCGCCTCTGACTCAAATAAAAAATCGAATTTTATCTCAAATGATTCATCCAGCCATAGTTAAGTACATTAGAGCCTTATAATTACACTCTGTAAGCAGAAAAAATATACACCAAGTGGTTCCGAAGCTATTTATAACGTAAACAGAAGTAAACTGAAATGAAACAAAAGCTAACACGAGACGAGTCCGCCTCTGACACGAATAAAAAATCGAATTTAATCTCAAATGATTCATCCAGCCATAGTAAAGTGCATTAGAGCCTTATAATTACACTCTGTAAGCAGAAAAAATATACACCGAGTGGTTCCGAATCTATTTATAACGTAAACAGAAGTAAACAGAAATAAAACAAAGGCTAACACGAGACAAGTCCGCCTCTGACACGAATAAAAAAATCAAATTTGATCTCAAATGATTCATCCAGCCATAGTTAAGTACATTAGAGCCTTATAATTACACTCTGTAAGCAGAAAAAATATACACCGAGTGGTTCCGAAGCTATTTATAACGTAAACAGAAGCTAACAGAAGCTAAATGCTACAAAAAGATTGTTTTGTTTTTTATCTCAAATCTCAAATAAAGTTACTCACTTGTAAACGTCCACACTGTGATTCCATTCTGTACGGTAAGTTACAGAAAAATCCGCTGAGTGGTTCTTGACTTATCTTGTTAACAAACAGCAAACAAACAGAGCTAACAGAAGTTACATCCAGACCAGGAGGCCGACAGAGTCAGTCAGAGCAGAGGAGCTTTTTTCGGACACATGAGCTGGAAACGGTCTTCTTCTTCTTCGGTCGGTGTACTCCTCTGGAAGTGGTATTGCACTGCGCCCCCTAGCTGTCGAAACTGGTACTGCACTAGGCCCCCTAGCGGCCGAAAGCGGTACTGCACCATTTTCTGCCAAAGTGAAAAAGGGTCACAACTCAGCCAAAAATTGGTCTAAAAATATGGGAAAAATTCCATAAATAGGTCACACTGGTGTATAGGTCGCAGGCCTTGAAAAAAACCCATAAAAAGGTGCGACCTATACACCGGAAAATACGGTACTTT
>JBBPBX010005467.1:49808-72054 GCA_038048925.1 Garcialebias charrua | reverse complement strand
AATGACTTGCAAATCTTTTTCAACCCATATTCAACTGAATAGAATGCAAAGACAATATATTTAATGTTCGAACGGAGAAACTTTATTTTGTTTTGCAAATAACCATTAACTTAGAATTCAATGGCAGCAACACATTGCAAAAAAGTTGGCACAGGGACATATTTACCACTGTGTTACATCGCCTTTCCTTTTAACAACACTCAGTAAACGTTTGGGAACTGAGGAGACCAATTTTTGAAGCTTTTCAGGTGGAATTCTTCCCCATTCTTGCTTGATGTACAGCTTAAGTTGTTCAACAGTCCGGGGTCTCCGTTGTCGTATTTTACGTTTCATAATGCGCCACACATTTTCAATGGGGGACAGGTCTGGACTGCAGGCAGGCCAGGGGAGGACCCGCACTCTTTTGCTACGAAGCCACGCTGTTGTAACACGTGCAGAATGTGGCTTGGCATTGTCTTGCTGAAATAAGCTGGGGCGTCCATGAAAAAGACGTCGCTTGGATGGCAGCATATGTTGCTCCAAAACCTGTATGTACCTTTCAGCATTAATGGTGCCTTCACAGATGTGTAAGTTACCCATGCCTTGGGCACTAATGCACCCCCATACCATCACAGATGCTGGCTTTTGAACTTTGCGCCTATAACAGTCCTGATGGTTCTTTTCCTCTTTGGTCCGTAAGACACGACGTCCACAGTTTCCAAAGACAATTTGAAATGTGGACTCATCAGACCACAGAACACTTTTCCACTTTGCATCAGTCCATCTCAGATGAGCTCGGGCCCAGCAAAGCCGGCGGCGTTTCTGGATCTTGTTGATGAATGGCTTTTGCTTTGCATAGTAGAGCTTTAACTTGCACTTACAGATGTAGCGACGAACTGTAGTTACTGACAGTGGTTTTCTGAAGTATTCCTGAGCCCATGTGGTGATATCTTTTACACACTGATGTCGGTTTTTGATGCAGTACCGCCTGAGGGATCGAAGGTCACGGGCATTCAATGTTGGTTTTCGGCCTTGCCCCTTACGTGTAGTGATTTCTCCAGATTCTCTGAACCTTTTGATGATATTACGGACCGTAGATGGTGAAATTCCTAAATTCCTTGCAATAGCTCGTTGAGAAAAGTTGTTCTTGAACTGTTCGACAATTTGCCCACGCATTTGTTCACAGAGTGGTGACCCTCGCCCCATCCTTCTATGTGGATGACTGAGCATGTCAAGGAAGCTGCTTTTATACCCAATCATGGCACCCACCTGTTCCCAATTTGCATGTTCACCTGTGGGATATTCCAAATAAGTGTTTGATGAGCATTCCTCAAATTTCTCTGTCTTCTTTGTCACTTGTGCCAGCTTTTTTGAAACATGTTGCAGGCATCAAATTCCAAATGAGCTAATAATTGCAAAAAATAACAAAGTTTACCAGTTCGAACGTTAAGTATGTGGTCTTTGCAGTGTGTTCAATTGAATATAGGTTGAAAAAGATTTGCAAGTCATTGTATTCTGTTTTTATTTGCGATTTCCACAACGTGCCAACTTTTCTGGTTTTGGGCTTGTACGTAGATCTAGCTCTTCTGCTCCAGCCATCTCTATGCAGCTTTAGTCAACCTAGAGAGATATACACTACTCAGGGGCCTATGCAATTAAGCCATTATTTAAGTTCTCGCTCTAAAGAGCTCACACCCATCGAATTTGCCCTAGCATTTTCATTACTCAGGGATACAATGTGCTCCGTTTTTCTAGTTCGCAGATCTGAATTAGACAACTATCTCTCTATCATTTTAGACATGGATCTCCGCTTCTGGGGCACAAGCTTCTATCAGTACCATGTTTTCTTCTCTAATCAAGCAGCAGCCCGTTTACATCAATTTAATCAAGGCACATACTGGGGTCCCTCGACTCCGAATTATACTGTCGAGTTTTTGACCACGCGCTACCCTGTCCTGTAATCTCTGCGGCGCTCCATCCCATTCAGTAACTGCCTGTACATCTCGCAAACAACTCCAGAGCCACCCGCACATCAGTTAATATCCCGACTCCCAAGGGCATAGGCAAACAAGGCTGTCCCGTTTTGTATCAAGGAGACAGGATGGTTTGTAATAACTTCAACAATCTCGGCTGTTCCGTGTCCAACTGCAGCATGCTCCACGCCTGTTCCTTCTGCGGCGGCGCTCACGCTAGAAACTCCTGTCCTCACAATCCTACCCCCGCAATAGACTGACTAGGATGTCATCTTTCTACTCCAATCAAGGTAAATGCACTAAAGAATCATCCAGACAAAGAATTTGTTAACTTCCTCGTTTATGGTCTTTCTAACGGTTTCCACCCGGGCATAGATATCATTCCAAATTCCACCTACCACTGTCAAAATCTTAAGTCTGCCCGTTCAGACCCGACACAGTTGATTTTCTTTTAGCTAAAGAAATTAAAGAAGGGTTCATGATAGGACCATTTGATAAACCACCCTTCCCCACCTACCGTGTCAGCCCCATCGGTTTCGCTACACGGAAGTACGCCGGTAAGAAAAGACTAATTATAGATCTCTCAGCCCCTCACGGTTCAGCCGTCCCCAGCATTGATAGTGTTATTCCATTTCCAGACTACTCCATGCAATACACAACCATCAATCACGCTATAAAACTCATCTGTTTGGCAGGGCAAGGGGCCTGCCTTACTAAAGCAGACATCACCAGAGCATTTAAAGTTCTCCCCATTTGCCCAGACTTCTGGCGTTTCTTCGGCGTATTCTGGAAAGGGGCTTTTTACTTCGCAGTCCGCCTCACTTTCGGCTACCGTAGTAGTCCCAAGATATTTGAATCTCTATCTGAAGCTCTATGTTGGATTCTTATCAACAATTGCAAACTCCCTTATGTTACTCACCTTCTTGACAACTTCCTGATCGTTAGCCCTCCATCTTCTCCTCCACTACGAGCTAAGTGTTCTGACTAAAACCTTCTCAGAGCTCTTTGTTCCCCTCTCCAAAGAGAAAATGATCGGCCCATCCACCTCTTTATGGTGTGGTCACACCGAACAGCGTTTCAACCTCCAAAAAGCTCGTCACGCACGCAAGTGGACGCACTTGGTGTCCAGACTACTTGGACCAGAAAGCTAGAACGCGAAACTGCTGCTGGGTGTGTGGGAGGAGCTTACCGGTATACAGAGTCCTGCGCACAGAGTCCTGCGCACTCCGCCAGGCGAGGAGCTTTTTATTTCCGTCTCTGTGGAGCAGACTTGACTGGTCGTGAAGGACTTGTCGCGAACACACAGCTACAATGAGTTTCTCTTCCATAGTACACGACCTCGCGGGTCTTTTCTGTGTCCCACAAACAATACGTCACATAGTGCGCGCGCCCCCTCGTTTCCGCGTCACATAGGGACTCTCCCCCTCTCTTCTCCTCCTCTCTTCTCCCCCCGACTCTCCCTGATTGGTTGACACACCAACCAATCAGGTAGAGTTGAGCGGCGTTTGAAAGTTTGAACCGCGAAATCTTCAGCATGGTGAATGCGCGGTTTGGAGGCTGAAGCCGGTTCACGTGCACGGAAAAACGCTTCCCAGCACGCTCAACACGCACGCGACGTAACGCCCGACGCCAAGACGCGGCTGGAAGCGCATCCCCCATTGACTTTACATGTAAACTGGATGCTCCTGCTGCTGAAACGCTGTTCGGTGTGACCACACCATTAGAGTTCCTGGGCATCACTCTTGACTCCTCATCCCTCCAAGCATCTTTGCCGCTCAAAAAAATCAATCGCATCACCTTACTCTTGTCAAACTTTCTACTGACCGACAGATGCTCTAAGCAACAGTTGCTCACTCTTCTAAGACATCTCAACTACGCCATCCGAATCATTCCTCAGGGCAAATTGTTTATATCTAACCTCCTGACAAAAGCAGCCAGCGTCACTTCCCTTCATAGCTCTCTCTTTCTCGATCAGACCTGTAAGATGAAAATGCACCTTTGGCATAATTTTCTTTCTTCCTGGAATGGCCTATCTTTCTTTTATGACAATTGTCTTACTCATCCCGACAATATTCAACTTTATACAGACGTAGCTCTCTCTATTGGTTTTGGCGGCTATTACGGAGGCAAGTGGTTTGCCTCAAGAATAACTCTTGCTTTCCCAGAACAAATTGACTACACCCTCATCCGCTCTCTACGAACTCTCCCCCACAGTAATCGTAGCACTTCTTTGGAGACATGAATGGTCAAAAAAGTCCATCCTCATCCACACAGATAACATCGCAATTGTTGACATAATTAACAAAGGCCGATCTCACTCCACTTCAGACTCAGTCCCAAACTGAACAGTCCCAAACGGACAAAGGCTGATCTCACTCCCTAGCTATCATGCAGTTTATTCGCAGATTAACTCTAATCTCAGCCCAACGCCAGTTCTTGCTCCAAGCTGCCGACATTCTAGGATCACAGAACAACATTGCCGATACTCTGTCTCATTTTTCTTTTCAGAAATTCAGATTCTTGGCTCCAGACTCAGAACTTCACCTCACTCTGGTTCCTCCGTATTGTTCAACAATTTTCAACTGACTCCTCAGCTACTTTATCTCCTCAACTCTTCCCAGGAATCCATCCTCAATAGCTTAGCTCCTCGCACCCTGTCTGCTTATTTGTCAGGGTGGAACCACTTTAAAGCTTTCCATACAGCTCATCATCTTCAATTTCCATCTCTCGACATTACAACCCTCTGTCTCTTCATTACCTACTCTCACTCCACCCTCCAAATCCGCATTTCTACCATCCAGACTTACCTGTCAGGCATTAATTTTTTCTTCAAGATAGCAACAGGTTCAAGCTGCCCATCTATTTCTCACAGCCACAATCCTATGATCATTAAAGGTTGCAAAAATCAAAAACCCACTAGCACTACTCAGCGACTGCCTCTCACAGTAGATCTGCTCAGCATCCTTACTTTGCACTCAGGCTACTCATCCGCTTCCATAGACCGGACTTTAGAGTCTATGTTTCTGTTAGCCTTTTTGGGCTTTCTTCGTTGCTCCGAATTTGCCCCATTGTCGTCCAAGAACGATCCCGCCATCCATCCGTGCCTTCACGACATCTCCTTCCTCAGCCATGACACCCTGATTTTTACTCTAAAAAGGAGCAAAACTGACCAGTTTTCCATATCCTGCCCAATTTACATCTTTTGTCTCAACTCTTTCCTTAGCCCATACGAGCCTATCTTTCATTACGTTCAGTCCAGGATTTCTGCAATTGCTTCGCCGCACGACCCTCTCTTCGTCACAGAATCCGGAAGTCAAGCCATTTGTCTCTGGTTCGTTGGTCATCTCCGTCAAGTCCTGTTCAAGTCAGGTATCTCTCCCTATCATTATTCCGCTCATTCCTTCTGTATAGGAGCGGCCTCTTCCGCCTCAAGTCGGGGTATGTCGGATCAGATTATTCAAGTTTTAGGTTGTTGGTCATCCCAGGCATACCTGGCATACATCCGCAACAACCTCAATGACTTATTTCAAGCTCACACACATCTCAGCTCTATTTTATTTAGTTATTTTTGGGGTTCATCATTGGGCTCGGGAAAAAAGAACAAGAGAATCGTTTCCCGAAGACCAAACCCCACGCAAGAGTCTTCACATCCCAAGCCCTTCAGCACTCTCCTCAGACGACCTCCTTTTGCCCCACTCATCCCTTCATCCCCTCATCCCTACTTCCCTCATCCCTTCAATCCCCATCCCTCCATCCCTATGTCCCCTCTTTCCTTCTTCCCCCATCCCCTCATTTCTTCACTCCTACATCCCCCTTTTTCCTTCATCCCTCTATCCCTCCACTTATTTCCTCCCTACATCCCTTTCTTTCTTCATCCCTACAATCCCTCATCCCTTCATTCCTCATCCCTTATCCTTTCATCCTTAAATTTTAATCCTAATGTCTTGTGGTGTGGTCCTTGCTAATGAAATTGAGTTAATATATTAACTTAGGTTCGGGACCAGGGCCACGCCCAAATTACACCTCCAATTATTCCATGCAACCTACTTATACCTCGCTCACCCATTCATCTCATCTCAGTTCCTTACATTTTTGTCAACCCCAATCCCCCCTCTCCCTCCTTCTATTTTCATTCTTCATTCACAACCACGCTTTGCTTTCTCTCATTAATGTCCGTCGGGGGGAGGGGGGGGTGTTCATCGTTGGGCTCGGGAAGAAAGAACAAGAGAATTGTTTCCCAAAGACCAAACCCCACGCAAGAGTCTTCACATCCCACGCCCTTCAGCACTCTCCTCAGACGACCTCCTTTCGCCCCACTCATCCCTTCATCCCCTCATCCCTACTTCCCTCATCCCTTCATCCATTCACCCCTACTCCCCTTCTCTCCTACATTCCTTCATCCCTTCATCCCCATCCCCTCCTTTCTTCACTCCTACATCCCCGCTCCTTCCTTCATCCCTATATCCCCCCACTTATTTCCTCCCTACATCCCTTTCTTCCTTCATCTCTACAACCCCTCATCCCTTCATCCCTCATCCTTTATCCTTTCATCATTTAACTTTAAACCTTATGTCTTGTGGTGTGGTCCTTGCTAATGAACAAAAGAACAGTTTATTTATTTTGGTTGCTGGATAGAGAGTCAAAATCAGCTGCAGTGACAGATCCTCAGAAGCAGGAGGGAAAGAGTCATCCAGTATTAACAAGCAGGGGTCAAACACAGGGAGTCAGAGGTAAAAAAAAAAAATCCAAAAAGGGTGATCCGTGAATCGTGGTCGTAGAGGCAGAGGTCATTACCGGGATCAGAGGGGCAGAGCAGAATCAGACGAGGAGCAGGCAAAACGGATAATCCACAAGACAAGGCATGAAGTCAAAAATCCAAGAACAAGGCTTGAAGTTCAGGCATGAAACAAGAACACTCTGATGGCTGGAAATCATGAACTATGAGGTATAATAATTCTGCACTGGTGGAGAGTGAGAATGGAGCTTTTAAAGGGTGCAGAGCAGGTGAACTAGATGAGCTGAACAGGTGAATGGAGTCATGGCTGATTGCTGTGAGAAAAGGGAGGCGTGGCATGAAGTGAAGGGAGTAGGCTGGAGGATGGGTCATAGGCATTACAAAGCAGGGGAAGAGGAACTATGACAAGAGGGGCTGAAAACTATAGCAGAAGGGAGTGAGTGTGAAACAGGGCCGATGGGGGAGTCAGCGAGGGCCGCTGACCATGATGTATATATTCATTCATTCAACCTTTATTTAGGCAGGTTAATCTCATTGAGGCTCAAGGACTCATTTACAAGAGAGACCTGTCTGCAAACTAGAGAATGATGACAACAGCAACAGCAGAATTTCCTTGGACAATCAACAATAGACAAACATAAGAGAGAAATGCAGATTTTTTTTAACAAGTTTAAACAAAGATATCAAAGTAGCAAAACAGACAGAATATAAGGTAGGTGTATAAAATCAAAAACAGGAACATGTCTGCATTGGTTTTTGCCAGGATTCCAACAGATTCTTAAAGCCATTTAGAGAGGCCAAGGCCGAGAGCTTCAGATCTTTTTGCAAGATATTCCAGGAAGCAGCCATGTCCTATCTCCACTTTCAGCACAGGGCTCGATGGTCATAAGCAAAGTCCCTCACACACTGGTTTGGTGCTTGAACATTTGTGCGGAGCTGTCCCTGCTGGTGGTTCCTGTAACTATTCGGGAACTACAGGAGATGTTGTCCTCGACTCTGGATGTACTTATTCCCTCATGAAACAAAGCCTGTGGAAGAGGATAAGAACACCTGGTGAAGTAGAAGTGAAGTACCGAAGTTTGTCATGGCTAATGGACAAGAAAGTCAAGCAGAGGGAAAAACTGTCCTACTACTAGGATTTCATGACATCCACATCACCATCCCTGTGCATGTCATAAAGGATGAACAACTATGTATGCCATTGCTACTTGGGTTGGACTTTATGAATGCCAGTCAGATTGTCCTTAAGCCACATCTCAGGAGTTATGGGCTGCCGGATGGAAAGGAATACAAATTCAAGGTCAGATCACGAGATGAGCTGTGTTGGAAGGATGCACAGTTATATGTCAATTTTTACCTGGCTGTGGTGGAAGACTCACAGGCTAAAACACCTGCTGTCCCTCTTTTGGAAGACCAGCCTGAAGAGGTGCGGCCGTTGCTGCAGAAGTGGCCCACCGTTTGGACAGAGGCTGTTGGAACCACCGAGATCATTAGCCACCACATTGGGAAATCCGACGAGCTTCCTGTGAGATGCCGAGCTTACAGAGTGCCACCCCAAAAACAAGCTGTTATTGAGGCCGAACTGGAAAAAATGCTGCAAAACAACATAATTGAACCATCAACTTCTCCATGGGCAACGCCCGTGGTGTTGGTGCCACGGAAATACGGCACTCCACGTTTTTGTGTGGATTTCCGTGGACTCAATGCAAAGACTCTTCATGATGCATATCCTATGCCACTGGTGCACGAGATCCTAGAGTCTCTGCGAGGTGCTGAATTTTTCAGTTCTTTAGATCTCAAGTGTGGCTATTGGCATGTTGCTATGAGCGCAGAGAGCAAGAAAAAACAGCCATGATTACTCATAAAAGTTTGTTCCAGTTTAAGGTAATGCTTTTTGGCCTAAGGTACGCTGGCGCCACCTTCCAGCAATTAATGGAAACAGTTCTCGGAGAACTAAAAGGAAAAAACTGTTTTGTTTACATCGATGACATCATAGTGTTCTCTAACACCATTGAGCAACATCTGCAAGATCTCGAGGCTGTGTTTAAAAGACTCCATGATGCTCATCTCACCTTAAACATAACAAAATGTTGCCTGCTTCAGACCAGTCTCAGACTCCTCGGCCATGTGGTCTCTGGAAAAGGAGTGAAAGGTAGACCCATGTAAAATCCAGGCCATCTCTGACTACCCACCTCCTACTGACTTGAAGGGTCTGCAAAGGTTTCTCGGCTTAGTGGGCTGGTACCACAAATTTATACCTAGATTGGCAGACTTGGTTGCTCCCCTAAATAATCTAAAAAAGAAGAATGTACCTTGGGAGTGGTTATCAGAGTGTCAAGCATCATTTGAACACCTCAAAACACTGGTGCAATCTCCACCAGTCCTTGCTCAGCCACAGTCACACCTTGGCTTCCAGGTACATTGTGATGCCAGTGATGTGGGATTGGAAGCTGTCCTGATGCAAATGGTGGAGGGAGAGGAGAAAGCCACTGCATTTGCCTCTAGAGCACTCCATGGGGCTGAACTCCGTTATTCCACATCTGAAAAGGAATGCCTAGCAGTTGTATGGGCAGTTGAAAAATGGCGCCACTATCTGGAAGAAGAGATGTTTGATGTGTTTACAGATCATGCTGCACTAGCCTGGGCATTTAACTACCCGAAGACCTCACCCCGGCTTACTAGGTGGACATTAAGGCTGCAAGCATTCACATTTCGGGTACATCACAAAAGAGGGTGCTGTAACGCTGTCCCTGATGCCTTGTCACGTGCACCACCTGGGTAGGAAGGTACTATCAACATTGCTATGGCAAAAGACTATTATGGATAGAGCTCCCCAGCTCACTACAAGATATTGAGAGTGCCCCAAAAAATGATTCTCTTTGCATGGAGCTTGGTCAAACCGTCACCCTTCCAGTGCCTGGACGAATACATCACGTTTATCAACAAGGTGTCGTATACCGGGGCGTTCCATCCAAATATGGTGGATTCAACTACCAACTGGTTGTCCCGGCCAATCTGGTAGCAAGTTTTCTCACCTACTACCATAACAGTCCAGTGGGAGGCCACTTGGGAAGGCTTAAAACCCTTCTAAGAACTCTGGAAGTGGCTTGGTGGCCAACTGTAAGGAAGGATGTATGGAGTCATGTCAGGGCCTGCCAAACTTGCCAAAAATACAAAGGCACTAATGAGAAGCCTGCTGAACATCTTGAGTCACCAGATGTTGGTGCACTAGGGGAAATGTTGGGGGTAGACTTTATGGGGCCATTCCCTCCTAGTAAAGCCAGGGACATTGTGTTGATGGTGGTGGTGGACTATTACTCCAAATGGGTGGAACTATTCCCATTAATGTAATGTTATGTCTGCTCCTCAGTGTGGACACCATCCAGACAGGCAGCACTTGGAGATACTTAGTCAGGCTTTATTAACTCTTGAACACCAACACATGTACAACTCACGAGCGTCACTCTACAACCAACGGTGCATCACCTAATGTGTCCCCTAGTGCCCCAGTACCAACACATTGGTTCCTAGTGTCTGCTCACACAACATCTCCCCTTTTTAGCTTAGCTTCCATACTAATGCTTTTAAACTTAAATTGTCCTTGTTGAATTATAAACATGCTGAACAGACATACCAACACCCTTTTAAATGCTTTTACCAAGTGAACCGATTATACTAGCACTTTGTCCTTAATATTACAAACAACTATAACATTGACCTATCTAGGGGTCAGGGTCGACTACCTGGGTCCCCAGAGCTGTGCAGGGATTATTCTGCCCTGTGGGCCACAGCTCACTTCTCTATGACTGCTATTTACAAGTCCAGTCTCTGCGGGATACGAACAACCCGTCCTGACCTGCTTTATTTTCTTTGATGGAGGCGGGTCTTCAGGAACTGGACCTGAACCTTCAGTCTTTTCTTTTCTCTTCTTCTTTTTCTTCTTCTCTTTCTTCTTCTCTTTTTTCTTCTTCTTCCGTTTCTTTGGAGGATGGTTTTCTTCTGAACTTCCTTCCGGCTCAGTTTTTACCATCTGTGGTGTTTGGTCTTCTGGTACCGGGTCGTCTTTGGGTTCCTTCTTGGTACCTTTTTGCTTCAGTTTTTCTCTTCCTGCAGGTGGGTTGATGCTTCTAGTCTCCAACATCGTCATCACTCTTTTCATCTGAAGCTTCAGTCTCTGTTTCAGGCTGAGCTTCCTCTTCCGACGTCTCTTCGTTTTGGTCGGGAGCAGAGAGGATTGTTCCTCGGCACCCTCTGCTGGGGAAGCTTCAGACTTCAGCTCCTTGTTGCTCTTCTGTGCTGTTTCTGTCGGACTCTCCTCCACATCTTTAACCTTCTGGTTCCTGGTCTCACTGCAGGACTCCTCAGGCTGTGACTCCGGCTCGGATGCTTCGATGATGAAGACGTCATCGTTAACATATTCTTGCGTTTCATCTTTTAGTTTTTTCATGTCAGCCTCCAGCTCTTTAACACTGTCTATGGGGCGCAGCAACCCTAAAGCTGAAATAGCTGGGAAGCCTAGTAGTGGAGTCGACAGTCTCTGTATGACATACACTGGCTGTGTTGTAGTTTTGTCTTTGTATTTCATGAGAGCGTTGAACTGACCTTTCACTTGCAGGGCTTCACCACTTGGACCACACAAGGGCTTGTCTGCTTCGGTAAGTGGGCCATGTGTGTCTTTCGAGTAGGTGGCTGTTGGTATCACAGTCACATCTGCTCCCGTGTCCAGTTTGAATGTGATGTTTTTTCCGTTGATTTCCAGCGTTTTTTTCCAGTTGTTGGGGCGTTCTCCTG
The DNA here is from genome assembly GCA_038048925.1 of Garcialebias charrua. NCBI lineage: Eukaryota > Metazoa > Chordata > Actinopteri > Cyprinodontiformes > Rivulidae > Garcialebias > Garcialebias charrua. The sequence continues at coordinate 60,576 of JBBPBX010005467.1, read as the reverse complement.
CTGATACTGCTCCCAAAAACAGTTTGTCGTCCTCCAGTGCGACGTCCTCATCCTTCTGGACTGCTCCCACTCTGGCTGATCTGCACACAGCTGCAAAATGTCCCTTCTTTCGGCATTTCCTGCACTCTGCGTCTCGTGCTGCACAGTTCACTTTGTTGTGTGCAGGAGATTTACCACAGCGTCCACAGTACTTGTATCCTTTTTGGATCTCACTCTGTCTGCTTGTTTCGTGTGGTTTATGTGCTCGGTTATCGCTGAAAGTTCTTTTCTTGAAATTTAATAAGTCCACGTTAGCATGCTGTGTCATTCCTGTCGTCTCTCTCACGACTGGTTGTTGTTTCTTAATCTCTTCATGCTGTCTTATTTGTTGCACCGCCTTTTCTAACGTTAGTCCACTGTCCATCTGCAGTTTCTCTGACAGGCCCTGGTGCTGTATGCCCGCCACCAACCTGTCTCTTATCATTTCGTCTTGCAGTGGTCCATACTGGCAGTTTTCTGCTAACTTATAGACTGCGCCTATGAAGGATTCAGCTGATTCACCAGCATCTTGGCTTCTTTTGTTAAAACGTGCCCGCTCATATATAACGTTGTATTTGCCAATAAAGTGTCTGTCAAAAGCTTCTTTTACACACTTGTATTTCTTAAGCTCATCCTGACTCAATCCCAGTGTTCCTAAAATGTCATCCGCTTTATCGCCCATCGTGTAAACTAACGAGTTCACTTGATAGCTTTCGTCTTTACCGTCCAATCCAGCTGCTATCCGAAACCTTTCGAAGCGGCGAATCCAGTTGGGCCATGACGAATAATCGCTGAAATCTAAGTTTTCAGGTGGGTTGATCGAAAACAGGGAATCCATCCTCTGTTCGTCGTGTCCGCGGCGTTAGCTTAGCAGTGTCGTCCACGCGGCGTTAGCCTAGCACACTCGTTCACTCGGCGTTAGCTTAGCTCCTCGTTCACTCACGGGACGCGCCGTGTTAAAACTGCTGCTTTCTCACCGACGTCGACGTTGCGGAGACGGGCTTCTTCACTTCTGACACCATGTAATGTTATGTCTGCTCCTCAGTGTGGACACCATCCAGACGGGCAGCACTTGGAGATACTTAGTCAGGCTTTATTAACTCTTGAACACCAACACATGTACAACTCACCAGCGTCACTCTACAACCAACGGTGCATCACCTAATGTGTCCCCTAGTGCCCCAGCACCAACACATTGGTTCCTAGTGTCTGCTCACACAACAATTAAGAGATGCCAAAACCCCTAAAGTCTGTCACATCCTCAGTAACGACATATTTACTCACTGGGGGGTGCCTGCATACTTAGTGTCAGATAGAGGACCACAGTTTACCAGCCACCTGTTAACGAGTTTGTGTACATCTTGGGGTGTAGTCCAAAAGCTGACCACCGCTTATCACCCTCAAACCAACCTCACGTAGAGAGTCAATCAGACCCTGAAGACAATGATTGCTTCATTTGTTGGACGTGGACACCAGGATTGGAACAGATGGCTCCCCGAGCTCAGGCTGGATATAAACTCAGCAGTGCAAGAGACTACTGGTGTTTCCCAGCAATGTTGGCCCTCGTCATAAGTTAAAGGATCCTCTGGAGCGTCTAATTCACCAAGCACCTACACCAGACATGCCTACATACAATAGGTTACATACACAAACACAAATACAAAAGGAAGTCAACAGACATGTGGGTCTGGCCAAAGCCCGACAAGCTAGGTACTATAATGCACGACGTAGGGATGTACACTTTACAGTCGGTGATCTAGTCTGGGTTAGGGCACACCCTTTGTCCAAAGCTTCGGCTAAGTTCTCTGCAAAACTCGCACCCAAATGGTCAGGGCCTGTGAGGGTAGAGAGACAGCTTAGTCCTGTTACTTACCGTGTGTCAGGGATGACAGATAATAGTAAAGTTGATACGGTCAACGTGGCCGACATGAAACCCTTCTACGGCCCCGATAAGCCGCTGGCTGGGGGGGGGGGATGTAATGGTCACTGATCGATTAATACAGCGTTAGATTTATTTCCTTTTTTTCCTTATTTTATTATATTATCTACGCTGCAAATATGACCATTTATTATTAATTATTGTCTCCTGTAAGGTAATGAGTGTGTTCCAAATGAAAGTTTGAACTTGTTTATTTGTTTGTGTAAATTTGTTTTGTAATAATACGTTTTGGAGACGGTGGGGAAGTGGACTTAAAAGGAGGAGGAAGTGACGGCGCTTCCTCTCTGTCTCACCTTGGAGTGCGCACCTGCTGAGAAGGATTTGGCGTGAGGCCGTTGCCCTGTGGACTGCCTATGGACTGTGTATCACCTTGAGTTGGGATTGCGGTGGATCAGTAACTTTTCCTTTACCCAGGACTGCAGGGGAGGCACGCTAAAAGGACCTTGAGACTCTGGTGAGATTGTTTCTTTTTATTTCGGCGCGCCGACGCCTGGATGGATGGAGTGGGCGTTTCCTCATCACACTTCAGACAAACTTTTTATCTGAGAGAGCGTTCGGACTGAAAGTTGGTGCAGTTTGGGTTTTGATTCATGGGGTTTGTCTACAGATATGTAGATGTTGGGGGAATGAAGCGTTCGGGTTGTTTATGTGCACAACTGATTTGTTTGTTTAAATTGGGTAAAGGGTATTAAATGTCATCATATGGCCAATATCAATATATGTTTATGAGTTTTCTTGTATGTGGGGTGAATTATTTTCTGTTTACTGGTTTATGCTTTCTGCTCAACCATTGAGCACCGTCAGCTCCAGGCACGTCCCCTGACTAATGTAGCGTATGTAATAATTAGTCCCCTTTTATCGTAGCGGTGGGGGACAGGTTGTTATATTTGGTGGCCCGTATGGGGAGCTAGTGATCTTGTGGAGTGAGGCTGCTATGTATATTTTTTGGTTGTTTGAAGTAAAGCTAAATTAATTTAGACATAAGCATTTTACTTCATAGCCTCTCAGTTGATTTTGTTTTTCATTTACAATTATTGTAGGCCCAGATTAGTGTCTAAATTTTTGGTGTAGTTATGTGGTGAAATTTAAGGGTTGGAATAGTGGCTTAAATGCAAGTTGTTGTTGTTGTTGTTGTTTTTTGATATTTTGGAGTCAGCATATTTTACATACATTACTCCAATACATGTACATATATCATACAAATAATGATTTATTTATTTGTAACATACAACATAACATTAAAGCGCCTAGAGGACCTTAACTCAAATTATGTCTGCTTCAAATCATTCAGATTCCTCCGCTGAGGAGTCTACGTCTGATCAGCATTCAGCACCCTTGGGAAAATTCAACCGACATGTTACAGTCAGGCTACAGCCAGACAATCCTGATGTAACCCACTTAACCTCCATGCTCAGTAGCATGTATCTGGATCCATCAGTGGTTCAAGCAGCTGCTGGGGTTAACACCGAAACTTAGACATTGGCAGAACAACTCTCGGACCTCCAGCAGAAAGTTGAAGCCTTGGAACAACGCCTCCGAGATACGATTGACAGCACCCTCCATCGTGAGGAGGGACTCAGGGCTGCTATTGACTCCTTTGCTGTTTTGATAAAGGAATACGTAGAGGACCACCTCCAGAAGTTGGACCAAGAGGTTGTGGCCTGTCTCAAGCATAGGGATAAACGGTGGCCAGAGGAACTAAATCAAACAGTCCGCAAAGATGCTCTCCCTTGGGGGCCGTCCACTTATTCAACTCCAGCTGCTCATGGGCCCGTTGGTGGACTGGCTGGGGAGAGAGACGCTAGCCAGACATCCCATTATGCTGCTGCCAGACCCCCTATTAAGATGGACTTTCCTCAGTTTGGGGAATCCCGCAGCACCTCAGATGTGACTGATTTTATAGAGCAGTGTGAGAACTTCTTAACTCTCAGACCCTTGTCAGATGTGGAGCTCCTAGGCACACTAAACACTGTTCTGAAAGGACCCGCACGCAGCTGGTGGCTGGCAACACGGACAAAAATAAAAGATTGGGATGACTTTAAGGCTGCATTCCTGGAAGCCTTCCTGCCTACCGACTACCATGCTGAAATAGAGGAACAGCTCCGCTCAAACGTTCAAGCACCAAACCAGTGTGTGAGGGACTTTGCTTATGACCATCGAGCCCTGTGCTTAAAGTGGAGACCAGACATGGCTGAACAAGAAATGGTCCACAGAATCTTGAGTGCATGCAACCCCAGACTGGCGAGTGGTCTAAGAGGCATCGTAACCACGGTGGAACAACTCGTGAAAGTGGGGTCGCTGATTGAAAGGGATTGGAGCAACTCCCGGGAATACTAGAGTAGAGTACAGCAGGCCCATACTTCAGACAGATCAAAGAAAACAGGAAGAAAGTCTGAGCACAGCCAAGCCTGGGGACATGGAGGAGACGTGGCTGTAGTTCAAGCGGTACTGTCCCTGCTGGTGGTTCCTGTAACTATTCGGGGAACTACAGGAGATGCTGTCCTCGACTCTGGATGTACTTAATTCCTCATGAAACAAAGCCTGTGGAAGAGGATAAGAACACCTGGTGAAACCCTGAGTAGAAGTGAAGTACCAAAGTTTGTCATTGCTAATGGACAAAAAAGTCAAGCAAAGGGAAAAACTGTTCTACTACTAGGATTTCATGACATCCAGATCACCATCCCTGTTCATGTCATAAATGATTAACAACTTTGTATGCCATTGCTCTTGGGTTGGACTTTATGAATGCCAGTCAGATTGTCCTTAAGCTACATCTCAGGAGTTATGGGCTGCCGGATGGAAAGGAATGCAAATTCAAGGTCAGATCACGAGATGAGCTGTGTTGGAAGGATGCACAGTTATATGTCAATTTTTACCTGGCTGTGGTGGAAGACTCACAGGCTAAAACACCTGCTGTCCCTCTTTTGGAAGACCAGCCTGAAGAGGTGCGGCCGCTGCTGCAGAAGTGGCCCACCGTTTGGACAGAGGCTGTTGGAGCCACCGAGATAATTAGCCACCACATTGTGACATCCGACGAGCTTCCTGTGAGACGCCGAGCTTACAGAGTGTCACCCCAAAAACAAGCTGTTATTGAGGCTGAACTGGAAAAAATGCTGCAAAACAACATAATTGAACCATCAACGTCACCATGGGCAGCGCCGGTGGTGTTGGTGCCACGGAAAGACGGCACACCACGCTTTTGTGTGGATTTTCGTGGACTCAATGCAAAGACTCTTCATGATGCATATCCTATGCCACTGGTGCACGAGATCCTAGAGTCTCTGCGAGGTGCTCAAATTTTCAGTTCTTTAGATCTCAAGAGTGGCTATTGGCAGGTCGCTATGAGCAAAGAGAGCAAGAAAAAAACAGCCATGATTACTCACAAAGGGTTGTTCCAGTTTAAGGTAATGCCTTTCGGCCTGAGGAACGCCGGCGCCACCTTCCAGCGATTAATGGAAACAGTTCTTGGAGAACTAAAAGGAAAAAACTGTTTTGTTTACATCGATGACATCATCGTGTTCTCTAACACCATTGAGCAACATCTGCAAGATCTCGAGGCTGTGTTTAAAAAACTCCATGATGCTCATCTCACCTTAAACATAAAGAAATGTTGTCTGTTTCAGACCAGTCTCAGATTCCTCGGCCATGTGGTCTCTGGAAAAGGAGTGGAGGTAGACCCAAGTAAAATCCAGGCCATCTCTGACTACCCACCTCCTACTGACTTAAAGGGTCTGCAAAGGTTTCTCGGCTTAGTGGGTTGGTACCACAAATTTATACCAAGACTGGCAGACTTGGTTGCTCCCCTAAATAATCTAAAAAAGAAGAATGTACCTTGGGAGTGGTCATCAGAGTGTAAAGCATCATTCGAACACCTCAAAACACTGCTGCAATCTCCACCTTTCCTTGCTCAGGCATAGTCACACCTTGGCTTCCAGGTACATTGTGATGCCAGCGATATGGTCTTGGGAGCTGTTCTGATGCAAATGGTAGAGGGAGAGGAGAAAGCCATTGCATTTGCCTTTAGAGGACTCCGTGGGACTGAACTCCGTTATTCCACCTCTGAAAAGGAATGCCTAGCGGTTGGATGGGCAGTTGAAAAATGGCGCCACTATTTGGAAGGAGAGATGTTTGATGTGTTTACAGATCATGCTGCACTAGCCTGTTTAACTGCCCAAAGACCTCATCCCGGCTTACTAGATGGACATTAAGGCTGCAAGCATTCACATTACGGGTGCATTACAAAAGAGGGTGCTGTAACGCTGTCCCTGATGCCCTGTCACGTGCACCACCTGGGCAGGAAGGTACCATCAACGTTGCTATGGCAAAAGACTACTGGATAGATCTCCCTAGCTCACTACAAGATATTGAGAGTGCCCAAAGAATTGATTCTCTTTGCATGGAGCTGGGACAAACCGTCACCCTTCCAACGCCTGGACGAATACATCACGTTTATCAACAAGGTGTCTTATACCGGGGCGTTCCATCCAAATATGGTGGATTCAACTACCAACTGGTTGTCCCAGCCAATCTGGCAGCAAGTTTCCTCACCTACTACCATAACAGTCCAGTGGGAGGCCACTTGGGAAGGCTTAAAACCCTTCTAAGAATTTTGGAAGTGGCTTGGTGGCCAACTGTAAGGAAGGATGTATGGAGTCATGTCAGGGCCTGCCAAACTTGCCAAAAATACAAGGGCACTAACCAGAAGCCTGCTGGACATCTCAAGTCACCAGACGTTAGTGCACCAGGGGAAATGTTGGGGGTAGACTTTATGAGGCCATTTCCGCCTAGTAAAGCCAGGAACACTGTGTTGATGGTGGTGGTGGACTATTACTCCAAATGGGTGGAACTATTCCCATTAAGAGATGCCAAGACCCCTAAAGTCTGTCACATCCTCAGGAACGACATATTTACCCGCTGGGGGGTGCCTGCATATTTGGTGTCGGATAGAGGACCACAGTTTACCAGCCGCCTGTTAGCCAGTTTGTGCACTTCTTGGGGTGTAGTCCAAAAGCTGACCACTGCTTATCACCCTCAAACCAACCTCACGGAGAGAGTCAATCGGACCCTGAAGACAATGATTGCTTCATTTGTTGGACGTCAACACCAGGATTGGGACAGATGGCTCCCCGAGTTCAGGCTGGCTATAAACTCAGCAGTGCATGAGACTACTGGTGTTTCCCCAGCAATGTTGGCCCTCGGTCGTAAGTTAAAGGATCCTCTGGAGCGTCTCATTCACCAAGCACCTACACCAGACATGCCTACATATCATACGTTGCATACACAAACACAAATACAAAAGGAAGTCAACAGACATGTGGGTCTGGCCAAAGCCCGACAAGCTAGGTATTATAATGCACGACGTAGGGATGTACACTTTACAGTCGGTGATCTAGTCTGGGTTAGGGCACACCCTTTGTCCAAAGCTTCGGCTAAGTTCTCTGCAAAACTCGCACCCAAATGGTCAGGGCCTGTGAGGGTAGAGAGACAGCTTAGTCCTGTTACTTACCGTGTGTCAGGGATGACAGATAATAGTAAAGTTGATACGGTCAACGTGGCCGACATGAAACCCTTCTACGGCCCCGATAAGCCGCTGGCTGGGGGGGGGGGAATGTAATGGTCACTGATCGATTAATACAGCGTTAGATTTATTTCCTTTTTTCCTTATTTTATTATATTATCTACGCTGCAAATATGACCATTTATTATTAATTATTGTCTCCTGTAAGGGCATCACGGTGGCACAACTGGTAGAGCTGCTGCCTCTCAGCGAGAAGGTTGCCGGTTCAAATCCCGGTCCGGGGCCTTTCTGGGTGGAGTTTGCATGTTCTCCCCGTGCATGCGTGGGTTTCCTCCGGGTACTCCGGTTTCCTCCCACAGACCAAAAAACATGCTTGTTAGGCTGATTGGTGACTCTAAATTGACCCTAGGTGTGAGTGTGAGAGTGGATGGTTGTTTGGTGTGAGTGAGACAGGTCCCTCTTGTAAATGAGTCCCCGTGACTCAACAAGGCTAGCCTGTATAAATAAAGGTTGAATGAATGAATGAATGAATGAGTGTGTTCCAAATGAAAGTTTGAACTTGTTTATTTGTTTGTGTAAATTTGTTTTGTAATAATACGTTTTGGAGACGAGGGGGAAGTGGACTTAAAAGGAGGAGGAAGTGACAGCGCCTCCTCTCAGTCTCACCTTGGAGTGCGCACCTGCTGAGAAGGATTTGGCGTGAAGCCGTTGCCCTGTGGACTGCCTGTGGACTGTATATCACCTTGAGTTGGGATTGCGGTGGATCAGTAACTTTTCCTTTACCCAGGACTGCAGGGGAGGCACGCTAAAAGGACCTTGAGACTCTGGTGAGATTGTTTCTTTTTATTTCGGCGCACCGACGCCTGGATGGATGGAGTGGGCGTTTCCTCATCCCACTTCAGACAAACTTTTTATCTGAGAAAGTGTTCGGACTGAAAGTTGGTGCAGTTTGGGTTTTGATTTATGGGGTTTGTCTGCAGATATGTAGATGTTGGGGGAATGAAGCATTCAGGTTGTTTATGTGCACAACTGATTTGTTTGTTTAAATTGGGTAAAGGGTATTAAATGTCATCATATGGCCAATATCAATAGATGTTTATGAGAGTTTTCTTGTATGTGGGGTGAATTACCTTTGCCTCCTTTTATTGCTGTTGTTTTTTTATTCTATTTTCACTGATTTGTTGTACCAGTTTTGATATTTTCTGTCCTGTTAAGCACCTTGGTCAATGCAAGGCATTGTAGGAACGTGCCATACAAATAAAGTTTATTATTATTACTATATGTGTCGTTGTGTCCCTGGGCAAGACACTTAACCCCGAGATGCTCCCGGTAGGTCTGGATGGCGCCTTGCAAGGCAGGCTACCACTACCGGTGTATGAATGTCTGAATGAATGGGTGGATGGCTGGTATTGTAAAGCGCTTTGGGGCTCCTCACAGGGGGCTGGAAAGCGCTATATAAATAAGCTCCATTTACCATTTACCATTATTAATTATTTTCTGTTTACTGGTTTATGCTTTATGCTCAACCATTGAGCGCCGTCAGCTCCAGGCACTGCCCCTGACTAATGTAGCATTTGTAATAATTAGTCCTCTTTTATCGTAGCGGTGGGGGGCAGGTTGTTATAATGGTTGCCAATCATCCACAGCTGACGATCATCCACCTGACGAGCTCCACTTATACTTAAGGCTGCACTCAAGTCCTACTCTTCGCTGGAGCATTGATTCCTACTCATGGTATTTATGCTTCTGGCCATCTTGTGAGTTTTTGAGAAACACTTACCTTGTCTTTGTTGTGTCTTCAGTCTTCGTGTCCATCTTGATCCTGTCGAGGTTCTCCTGTGTCCAGCTCTTCGCTCATCGTGTCTTGCCCTCCAGCCACTTGCCTGCTTTGTTCGCCCTCTGGGATTCACTACAAGAACCTAAGGATATTTCTACAACGTCCATCCTCCTACTCCACCTGTAAGGAAAAAAACAAACAAACAAAATCAATTCTCCTAGAAAGCCTTCTGGTCAAGCCCTTCTGACAATCTGCTTCCTCTTTCAGTATTTACAGAGGACACCTGTACATATATAAATTGATCACCACTGTAAATAGTAAACATTGTTACTTTGTACCTCTTCGCCTTGTGTCGTTCTGGGTTTCGTTATCAACTGGGTTCACCAGGATCGTAACAATGTTTAATAAAATGATTAAAACTAAATTTCTGAAAAATAATAATAAAATAAATTGGTTTATATCCAAATTACTATATATGGTAAAGTGTACTGAGTTATTTATTATGTTATATTTTTTATAGATGGTTGTTGTCTGAATTGATTGTTTGAATTAATTTTGTGTAGTGATAAACCTTGGTCTCTGAAATTCATAATGATACACCTTTTCTTTGAAACCTTCTAGAAAAGACAGTGGACACTATTTATTACGTAGATTGATTTTAATCAAAGACACAAATTAAATCACCAAGACTTTTTAATTTGTTCTAATTCAGATATATCAAAAGAATAACCTTCTGTCATTTTATGCTCATTGTTATTATGCTGGTGTTATTCTTCAATATGCTGAATGGTCATTGTTATTGTACAATATGGTGGTAATCAAAACTTTGTCTAAGTCGAAGGATATGTCAAATTGTACTTTTCTGTTTTTGTTTAGAAGTTAGAAACAGCTACCGTATTTTTTGGAATATAGGTCGCACCGGAATATAGGTTGCATTGTCCAATTATTGCCAAAAAATTGAAAAAATCCATATACGGGTCACACCTGAATATAGGTCGCACCTACATCAGGTAATCAGTTTAAATCATAAACCTGGCGCCTGTATTCTTCTCACGTCTAAAACAACTCTCTGTCTTTCTTCTAAACAATCTTCACTCTTCTGACCTAAAATAACATCTCTGAACTCGGGTAAACCACTCCTACTTACCATACCATAGCATACCACTTTATTTATAGAGCACTTAAACAGACACAAGGCGAACCAAAGTGTTGTACAATAGAAACAAACAAGCAAAGCAGACAGGAAAACAAAAAAACAAAATATAGATAGAAATAGCAACAGAAACTAACTAAAATGATGAACAGTGTATATTACAGAGAGGATCAAAACAAATCACATTGTGTTACTTCCTATGTGAAGAGCCAATGAACGGAGTAATGCTGATGTCAAGCTCTCTACAAAAACTCTCATTTCCTGGAACTGCTCAGTTCTACGAGAGATACTCAGTTGTGATGTTTCTCCTAAGGCTGTGTGAACGCTGGTCATTGAGTCAAAGACCACATCATCAGCTAAGGA
>JBBPBX010005467.1:27130-49783 GCA_038048925.1 Garcialebias charrua | reverse complement strand
GACCACTACTTTGGTTCGACTTGATACGAACCTCAGTGAGACGCTACGGAGGTAAACACGCTGACCAGCTCGAACGTAATCGGATCGAAGGACCCTCTTACATCTAGGCTGGTGTAATTCTCTTTACTGGAGCAGGGGACCGACTATCTTTGCAAGGTAAAGAGTCATTGTCTACTAAAATGTGCCTGGGTCAAGCTGTCGTCATATGAAGAGTTGTCAATCTGGTTGAAACTCATCTCACGATAAACTTCTTTTCTCTTTCTTCATTCCTCCTATTTCTCTTAAACTTATCTTGCCAGTAATTAAGCTAAGTGACTTCATATATAAGTAAATGTATCATCTCATTACTTGTTCTGTTGTCCACAATTTAAAATCCACTGACGTTTTAATTATAGGAATCTGATCAATCAATCAGTGTACATATGTGATGTAATTTTATGATTCTGTTGAATAAATGATCCACCTCCTGGTAGGTCAAATAAAATTCACGTTTCATGTCACTTACAGTACATCTCTCATCTGGTCATATAATTTATTGTTTAATCCTGTAAAAGAAGAGAACCCGTAAATATTTGAGGATAAGTTGTGTCAGGATAACTCCTACTCATCTTACATCTGGTGGACTGTACGGTTCAGTAAATCTGACCATACCGGTGTCTACTACATTTGTTTAAAGAAGGGGCAGATATGATAAGATTTTTTCTTCTTCTGCTTCCTTTCATTTCTGTCCCGATCGGTGTGTTGTTTGCTGATGAACCCAGTTGTACAGACAGGCAGACACTCACAGGCACGAGTAGTAAAAATAAACAAAAACTTTAATAATTACAAAACAAGTAGACTGACATGGCATTACTCACAAAACCATAACAAGGCATAGAAAACCAAGACTCCAAGGACAAGACACAAGGGAACACGGATGAATGACCCAACAATGAAACACACATGAACGCTAACTAATATACACTCCGTAATTAACTAAAATCATCAACACCTGAAGATGCAGACCTGGGAACTACAAGGTGTAAGGAGGGAAACAGACCAACTGAGGGAGCCATCCTTACAGTACCCCCCTCAAAGACGCCACCAGGTGTCCCAAAGAACACCCCCAAAAAACAGGGCAGGTGGAGGGAGGAACCGTAGGGATGGTGGGCATGAAAAAAAGGACAGGGAATAAAACACAAGGACAAGAAACCAAAAACCGAGAGGAACAGGACCTGGGACAAATACTAAACACAAAGGTTAAATACAAGACTGAAAACTAAACACAAGGACTAGACCTAAAAAACTGAGAAAGCTAAATGCAAAAACTATACCCAAGAAACACTATGAAAACTAAACACAGACTAGAACTAGAAAATCATCAAACGTTCAAACATAGTGGTCAAGGAATCCTCATCAGGCGACGGCACGTCAGGCAGGCGGCTGGGAGACCGTCCATCACGCAGAGACACGGCAGGTGAGCGGCCTGGAGGTTGTCCAACCTGCATAGTCATGTCAGGCGGACGGCCGGGAAGTCGTCCATCACTGGCTGGTAGTGGCAGGCTCATGGTCCTCGTCGGTAGGTTCACTATGCGTAGGGACGTCTGACGTAGACTCTTTAGCAAACGTAGACTCTTCAACAAATGTAGAGACTTCAGCAAACATAGAGACTTCAGCAAATGTAGAGACTTCAGCAAACATAGAGACTTCAGCAAACGTAGAGACCAGCAAACGTAGAGACTTCAGCAAACGTAGAGACTTCAGCAAACGTAGAGACCAGCAAACATAGAGACTTCATTAAACGTAGAGACTTCGTCTGGCAGTGAGACGTCATCTGGTGGTGAGACGTCATCTGGTGGTGAGACGTCGTCTGGTGGTGAGACGTTGTCTGGTGGTGAGACGTCGTCTGGTGGTGAGACGTCGTCTGATGGTGAGACGTCGTCTGATGGTGAGACGTCGTCTGGCGGTGAGACGTCATCTAGCGGTGAGACGTCGTCTGGCTGTAAGACGTCTGGCGGTGAGACGTCATCTGGTGGTTAGACGTCATCTGGTGGTGAGACGTCGTCTGGCGGTGAGACGTCGTCTGGCGGTGAGACGTCGTCTGGCGGTGAGACGTCGTCTGGCGGTGAGACGTCGTCTGGTGGTGAGACGTCGTCTGGCGGTGAGACATCGTCTGGTGGTGAGACGTTGTCTGGCGGTGAGACGTTGTCTGGCGTTGAGACGTTGTCTGGCGTTGAGACGTTATCTGGCGGTGAGACGTTGTCTGGCGGTGAGACGTCGTCTGGCGGTGAGATGTCATCTGACGGTGAGACATCATCTGGCAGTGAGACGTTGTCTGGCGGTGAGACGTTAACGGTGTGGAGACCCTCCATTGACGTAGAGGCGTCTGCATTGTGGGGACCCTCAGTGGATGTTGAGGCGTCGGTAGTGTATGGACCCTCTGTTGATGTTGAGGTGTCACAACGTGTGGACCCTCTGTTGATGTCGAGTCGTTGGCAGCTTGTGGACCCTCTGCTGAACTCGTAGTGGCAGCGCCCTCTGTAGATCTCGTAGTGGCAATGCCCTCTGTAGAACTCTTAATGGCAGCGCCCTCTGTAGAACTCGTAGTGGCAGCGCCCTCTGTAGAACTTGTAGTGGCAGTGCCTTCTTCTGTAGGTGCTGGGACATCAGCACCCTCTGTAGGTGCTGGGACATCAGCACCCTCTGTAGGTGCTGAGACATAGGCATCCTCTGATGAGGTGAGCCGCTTGGCCTTGTGGTGCGGACACAACAATCTCACTCTCAACGTGGAGAAGACAAAGGAGATTGTCGTGGACTTCAGGAAGAGGGATGCACAACATGCCCCTCTGACCATCAACAGCACCGCAGTGGAGAGAGTGGACAGCACCAAGTTCCTGGGAGTGCACGTCTCAAAGGACCTGTCCTGGAGCAGGAACACTGCAGCACTGGCGAAGGCTCACCAGCGCCTCTACTTTCTCCGCAAGCTGAAAAGGGCTGGAGCTTCAACCTCCATCATGTGCACCTTCTACAGGGGTGCCATAGAAAGTGTCCTGACCAGCTGCATCACTGTGTGGTTTGGTGCATGCACTGCATCCTGCCGCAAGAGCCTCCAGCGCATCGTGAAAGCAGCTGAGAAGATCGTCGGCACCTCCTTGCCCTCACTGCAGGACTTACACAGCAAACGCCTCACTCGGAAAGCCCACCGCATGGCAGGTGATCCCACACACCCACTACACAGCCGCTTTAGACTGCTGCCATCAGGGAGGAGACTGAGGAGTCTCCAGGCTCGTACCAGCAGACTGAGAGACAGCTCTGTTCATCAGGCAGTCAGAATGCTAAACACTCTGCCTGCTCTGCCTCCCCTCCCATTTGAACTGCCTTAACACAAAAAACTTTCTCACACATTACCACTCAACACAAAGTTTTTAACACTGGACTCTGTGTCATCAAACGGGTTATTCACTAAACTCTCGGTCATGTGTTCATTCAGTTTGCACTACTTCTCATATTTGCACTAATGTTTGTATTACATTACTGCCTATAGTCATACTACTGTTTACATTCACTGTTTACATTTATTAATACTGTTTACATTTATTACTACTGCTTTACATTTATTACTACTGTTTACATTTACACTACTTTTATCTACACTACTGCAGATACATATACAGCATTCTCTGACTAGCCTTATCTAAGGATGCCAAATGTGCCTTATGTGCCTCACTGCATATGCCACTTTGCCTCTATACCAACATCAACTACCTCATACATGTACTGTGTACATTAACTTATATGCTGCTGTGCCACTCTTTGCAAATGTCAACGCTAGAAACTTCAGTTTATTTTATAGATTTACGTTTTTATACTTTTCATACTACTATGCAAAAACTCAGGACAGTATTACACTTTTATTATTTCATTTTATGCTTATGTTCATTGGGTGTTTGGTGTTTTAGGGGTGTTTGGTGTTTCAGTGTTGGTGTAAATTTTCATACTTTTATACTATTATGAAAAAACTCAGGACAGTGTTACACTTTTTTACTATTTTATGCTTATGTGTATTAAATGTTTTAGTGTTTAGTGTTTAGATGGTTACTGTTGCACCGAGGGACTGAGAGAAACGCAATTTCGGTCCTGTGTATGTCCTGTACATATTGCAGTTCTGACAATAAAGTTGACTTTGACTTTGACTTTTGACTCTCTAGATGCTGGGACATCAGTACCCTCTGTAGCTGTGGTAGTGGCGGCAGCACCCTCTGTACAAACTAGAGGGACAGCGCCCTCCTTAGGTGCTGGAGAAAACTCAGCAGAAGAACAAAGAGAGCGAGAGTCAGGAGATTTCTTATACACAGTCTTCATGGACCTAATTAAATCCAATAGAAGTGTGAGTTCTGGGTACACTAAAAGGCTGGGTCTGGACATTAATAATTGTTCCATCATCACGTGGATGTTGTATTTATAACGTGGACTAGAACTGGAGACAGCAGAGTCAAAAAATCTCTGAAGCTGTTGGAGGACACCCATGACCTCATGTTCCAGTTCAACAGAGCCAGCGGAAAAAAGTATTTTGAGCTGTTGAAGTATAACCGTGACCTGTTGTTCCAGTCCAACAAAAAACCTTGTGGATGCCGGGACAACAGCACCCTCTAATGGTGTAGTCACACCAAGCAGCGTTTGAGCAGCAGGAGCGTCCAGTTTACATGCAAAGTCAATGGTGGACGCGCTTCCAGCCACGTCTTGGCGTCTGGCGTCAGGTCGCGTGCGTGTTGAGCGTGCTGGGAAGCATTTTTCCGTGCACGTGAACTGGCGTCAGCCTCCAAACCGCGCAT
Organism: Garcialebias charrua; assembly: GCA_038048925.1. Taxonomy (NCBI): domain Eukaryota; kingdom Metazoa; phylum Chordata; class Actinopteri; order Cyprinodontiformes; family Rivulidae; genus Garcialebias; species Garcialebias charrua. Next base: position 44,972 of record JBBPBX010005467.1, on the reverse strand, counting down.
TCAATATGCTGAAGATTTTGCGGTTCAAACTTTGAAACGCCGCTCAACTCTACCTGATTGGTTGGTGTGTCAACCAATCAGGGAGAGTCAGGGGGGAGCTATGTGACGTGGAAACGAGGGGACGGTTGTGCGCAACTGTGTGACGTATTGTTTGTGGGACACAGAAAAAAAGCGCGAAGTCGTGTACAATGGAGGAGAAACTGATCGTAGCTGTGTGTTCCCATCCAGTCCTTTACGACCAGTCAAATGTGCTCTACAGAGACAGAAATAAAAAGGTTGTTGCCTGGCGTAGTGTCAGTGATGAACTCAATGTACCGGGTAAGTTTTGAATTGTGAACGTTTCACGTTTAGCCAGTTTAAGCTCTGCTAGCCGATTTGATTTTGATTTGATGTTTGTTCATTCATTATAAAAGAACAATACAAGACAGTTTCATCAGATACAAGAATACAAGTAGGATAAAATAAATGGAGCACAAAGAAGATGAAATCTTATTATATCTGCCCCTTATTTCACAGTTTGTTCAAACAATCATAACCTTCAAACTACATCACAAATTGGATAAAAATAAGAATGATTTCAGCTATCACAAAGTATAGCCAACACATTTAACGTTTTTCAATGCCTTTGTTTAGTGGAAACATGCAAGAAGAGGTGGAAGAGTCTCCGGGACACGTATGCAAAGGAAGTGAAGAAGGATCGAGACAGAAACCGGAGTGGTGCAGCCGCAGACATCACTGCAAAATGGAAATACATGGCGGTCATGTCCTTCATGAAGCCATTTGTCACGCCACGTCCAACCAGTGGCAACATGCAGGACAGGACAGATGTGGAGAGTTACACGGAGGACCAGGCCGCTGTTGACGAGACACAAGACCAAGAGGAGGCTGATGAAGACGATTCAGCAGCATTCGAGGCCTCGTCCATTCTTGGTAAGTTGTGACTCACAGACATACTGCAATGTTGTTATAAATATTAAAGTTAAATAAATGGTTTATTTGTTATTTGATTCACAGAAACTATTGACGCAGGTGTGTTGGAGCTGTCTCAAACCGTATCTCCAGTGACAACTCCTGCTCCAGTGAGAACTACTTCTCCTGTCACATCATCCACCACGTCTGTGATGCCAGCACCTTCGTCTGCCCCAGGTGTGACTCTCATCGTGCTTTTTCTGTAGATTTAGTGTCAAAAAACCACAGACACAAATACACACACAACTGATCCAGTGGTGGCAAAATCTCCCCCACTTCAAAACACACCCACACACACAGAACATATGTAAACTCATAAGAACAATTAATTGAAAGCTCATCTAACATTCAACACATGTACTGTGTTCTTTACAGGATCAGCGCAGAAGAGACCCCGTAGGGAGCAGGGACCCATGCAGCGGAAGGATTTTGAATACACTTTGTATATAATAATAATAATAATAATAATAATAATGTGTTTGTCTGTCATCTGTGTATGTTTCCCATACACGGACGAAATTCGTCTCTGCATTTAACCCAACCACCACCAGGTGGTGCAGTGAGCAGCCAGAAAGCGCTCGGAGAGCTGGAGAAATAGGTGTGCACTCATAGACACCCCAAGGTATATATATATATATATGGATATATAATTTGGTTTTTTTAGATAGCAATGTGTTTTCTACTTTTAAATAACTGTTTTTTTTTTTAGATAGCAATGTGTTTTCTACTTTTAAATAACTGTGTTTTGTTTATTTTAGATAGCAATGTGTTTTCTACTTTTAAATAACTGTGTTTTTTTTTAGATAGCAATGTGTTTTCTACTTTTAAATACATGTGTTTTCTACCTTTAAATAAATCTGTTTTCTACATAGAATTGGTGTACGAGTCTTTACATGTGTAATGATATAGGAGTTATTGGTCAGTTTACTGACTTACCTATATTTTTAGATGCGCAGGTCTGAGCAGAGTTTATCTGCACAAACTTGCCACCAATTCGCGAGTTCTTCCTTTTTCCGGTACTAAATTGCTTTTACTGTAATTAGGAAAAATGTAATTTCACGAGAGACTTCAATTTATGTTGGTCTACCAGAAAATAGACCTTTTATTGAAATAATCACAAAATTACAATAAACATTTGTATCGATATTAGCTCTGATTTAATAACTACGTTGACAAGAATTCAAATTAAAACAAACAGACAGTTAGGAACTTTTCTGTTGGCACATTACTTAGTAAAAGAAGAAATAGGAGGAAGATTTGAGAAATGAAAGCTAAGTTAACTGAAGTTGGTTATTTTGAACCAGACTGGGTGACACCTTTTTCCCACCACGAGCAGACTGCTGGGCTCCCGCACGCTCAAACACACCACGACTCGTTACCTGTTGACGGTTCGTCTCTTGGAGATAAGAGTGGAGAAGTGTCTGGACACACACGTGGATGGGTTTGTCCAACGGCCGTCCAGTTGGAACTTCAGCGTGTGTGGCTGATTCACGATACGAGGAAACTCGCCTCCCTCGGCAGGAAACAACGGTCAAGCGCACAGACTGATTTTTCAAAATAAAACTTCAGAAAACAAATTCTTCCAGGAGATGAGTGAGTGAGTTACAGTAAGCTTTACTGTGACTCCAGCTGAAACGTGGGTCTAGTTGACACAATGACCGGAACGTCTCCAGCTTTCCCAGAGGAGGAAACCAGTTGTGAGTTAGTTCTCTCCAAAGCACTAAAGAAAATGCAGGAAATGGACCCTTATATGGGAGGCGGGGTCTGACCCACCTCCTTAATAACTATTGGCTGGTTTAACAAAATAAGAGATGGATTTTCATCTCATAGGCAGAACTGTCTCTGACGGACAACAGGAAAACTGTTTACAGAATCGGCCAGATGGACTGGCCTGTTGAGTCTAGGTTGAAGACAAAACAGAGAAGGAAGTGAACAGCTTACCCTGACTCATGTCCTAGATTTCAGAGCACACTTGTATTGTAGAATAAACCAGCAGAAGGGTCAAACTCATGCAAGTAACAGATCATCATTAAATGACAAAAATATACTGTAGATCAATTCTGAATTAACACACATTAAAGAGAAAGTTCAATCTGATTAATTAGTGTCCATTAATTCAAAATAATTGTAACAAATATAAGTGTCCACTCGTCTCCTTGAGGGCTTCAAGAAGGTGTAACACTGAGAGTTTCAGAGAGATGTGGAGAGGTGTACTTGAAGGTCAAGACAGAGGGCCTGTATCACTACAGTCCCCCTTTTTGGAAGTCATCGCCTGTCCTTGGAGATGAGTTCCAACACGAAAGGATACCACCGAATGTCTCTGACCTCTATGTAATCCAGCAAGTGGGGAAAAAAAGTCAAAAAAAGTTCAAAATTATACTCCCATAATAAAAAAGTTCATTCTCAATAGTCCAGGTATCAAATCCGCTCATTCTCAATCAGTTCATCTGGACAGTTTCTTTTTTGTAGAAACGTTTCACAACTTTCTTGTCTTGAACCACTTTGGACATGTCTGCCTGCCTGGGAGGAGTCAACGAGGGACAAGCCCCCAGAAACCATCTTGGCTACAGCAAACTGGTTGGTCCACTTAAGTTGTTTACTTGGTGGGTTAACTTCAGTGTGCTTTGGACTACTCTGACTGACGAAGCCCTCTGGAGTGAGGGTGAAACGTTTCTACAAAAAAGAAACTGTCCAGATGAACTGATTGAGAATGAGCGGATACTCCCATAATGTTTTTGGAAATTCCATACTGTTCGTAGGTAATCCCATTGTGGTAAGCTTTCAATCGTTTGGAAAACATAGTCTGTTAACCCATGGAAAACTGAGTCTGTGATCCTTTGGAAACAAAGTCTTATAATCCACAACGGTACTTCCACAACGATGGGGGTTAGTGATTTCATCAGCAAGAATGGATTTTAATCAGCATGTAGAGGGGATCCCTCGATTGAAGCAGAGGAGGCGGCCCTTGGATGAAGGTTGAAGACCAACGTTGGATCAGCAGGTCCCCACATCGAAGGTTGCAGGCTGGATGGCTTCCAGTCGGTGCCACCCTGGTTCAATGTGTCATGCAATTATGTGGTTTTAGGTGGGCTTATGATTGGGATTCTACATTAAGCCTTACCTATATGCACCTGGTATGTAAGCTATCATGGATTAGATCAGCTACAATTACCAATTAAGGGGTGGATCAATGCTGTAAAAATCAGATATAGGGATCTATACCTATAGAAATGTGGAGGGCTTCTGTAACGAAGGCCTCTTCTTTCAAACTATTCCTCCATTCATTATTTAGTTTAGGTTAAACTAAAATAAAAAAAATGAAAACTAGTTTGGTCTAAATGTCTGTTGTCTTTTAGACGAACGACGCAAGATTTGGTATTCCCTATAAATTTTGAAGTCTATGGCGAGACTCATCAAAATGAATAGATCTAGAATAGAAACGATCGAATCGGTCCTACCTAAATGATTGGGAGATCAGTGTAGATTATAGTACCTTAAGTAGTATTGATCTACAATGACTCTTCAAAGATTGAGATCTTTAACAAAATGAACAGCATGTTGGCATAGTTAAATCCATTTAAGTCTTCAACTAATCAACAATCAAAACCTCTTTTGGCTGGGAGTGTTCAGAAAACAATAACAACTTCAATAACAACAAAAGTAGCAATCAAGCAACTAAAAACAACGTTTCACTACGTCAAACTCACTCTGGTCGTCAGATTCCAACGTGTCACACACAAGAAAAACAGTTCTTAGCTTTATAACCGATGTCAATTAAATCCTGCAGATTTAAACGGTTGTTAAGGTTAGTTTTTGTTGTGGGTTTTATGCTTAGCGTTTCTAAGTTCTAGTTGGAACGGTTTCTTTTCGCAACTAGTATAGTTTAAACTGTTTAGTTTATTTACTATCCTGTGCTTGGACGACCTTCTTTTCCCATGAAGTCTTTGAGTTTGCGAGATCTTTGTCGTTTGTGGGGTTATTGAAATCTTTGTCCTTGACATGGGCATGACCTAACATCACCCCCCTGTGGTCATGAGGGACCACGCGCACGGGTGTGGACGTCCGTCCATGGGCACGAGTTAGGATGCCTTTGTTTAGTTTAGGCTGTTTACGCAGCTTAGAGTAGACAGTACGCAGGAACTTCTTAGGTTTCGGCCAACGTTTCTCTGTACGTTTACCTCTTTCTGCGTAATTCAGGTGTGTCACAACTGTTGGCACAGTCGCAAGTGTGTCTGACTGGTCAGACTGCGACGGGTCACTGTCGTTGTGATGTATGTCTTCCCACTTCATGACTGAAGAGGTGCTCTTTGAGTCTGTGAGAACTATGTCATCTCTGAGTAGTTCTAGATTCAAATGCTCTTGAACCAAGGTTTCATTGAAAGCTTGGCTGATAACTGAATTACCTGTCCCAGAGGACAGTACAGCGTTCTCGGTGTGTGATCCTTGGATCTCTACACCGTCCTCTACCTGTGGTAGGAAGTGTGAGTTTGCCCCCCTTTTGTTTGAGGAGGGGTCCTCAAAATCTGTAACCATGAAGTCCAAGTGACTGTCAGCGTGTTGTAGACTGTCACTTTCAGGACTCGGATGTCCTTGAACCAAGACTTCACTGCAATCTTGGCCGTATGCCGAATTACCTGTCCCATATGACAGTACAGCGTCATCGGTGTGGGACCCTTGGATCTCCACACCTTCTTCTACCTGTGGTAGGCAGTGTTCAGTGAGCGCTGAAGGTGTCAGCTCGCAGAGGAGGTCCTCGTGATGGGCCAGAGTCTGGTCCACCTGTTGAGTCTCCTCTGTCTCACCTGTATATGAAGGTTCACTTACCGGGTTTGTGGTCTCGGTTGGGGATTCCCTTGTGGCCACAGCGGTACCTGCTGTTAGACAGTCAGTGTCCTGACCTTGGGGAGGCACCTCGATTGGCAGTGGACTGCTCACTGTGGCCCACATTGTCTGATTGCCATAATTTATAATCGCTTCAAAGCGATTTATAAAATCTTGGCCAACCACAAATGGAGTCTGGAGTGAGTCAAGTTCAGACACATATACCGGGTGGTATAGTGACATTTCGCCAATCTGCATGTGAACCATGGCTATTAGGGTTGTTCTCGTCTTTGCGAGGCCCTGTTGCTCACCATAAGTGTCTTTCACAAAGGGTATTTGCCTGTCAACATCGTTAGCGGCGGTCCTTAGCTCCTCAAACAGTTCGGCTGACATGGTAGACACGTCTGAGCCGCAAACCAGGAGTGCTTCTTGCGCGAGGACCCCTTCCAATGTGAGTGGCAGGTAAGCTCTCTTAGCTATCCCCCTTTTTATAAAGTTACACAGAAACCGTTTAGGTTTTTTCACACGTTTCTGTGTACGTGTGACTCTGTCTGTGTAATCGTCGTTGCTGTCAGCATCATGATGGCAGTCTGCCTCATGACCTTCAGGATGTGGATTTTCAGCAACTTGTTTGCTGTCAGCATCTTGATTTTCAGGACACTGATCATCAGCAATTTGTTTGTCGTCAGCATCTCTGTCAGTGTAGACGTTGTTGTCGTCAACTATGTGCACTGAGCTGTTGCAAAAGGCAGTGTTGCGCGTCGCTTCGTCAGGTTGAACAACGATGTTTGTGTTATCATCAAGGACAACGTCACACGTTGTGTCAGCTTGGTCAACCACTGTAACATTCAAATCATTTGACAAACAACTCACAACCTCAGTCACGTCCACGCGCGGAGGCGTCGTTTCCTTAATCTGGAGCATGTGTGACTCCTTGCACGTCTCGAACTGTGCAGTTCGAGGGACAGGGGCAGGAGGGCCGCTTCTCGGGGGTACATGTCGGGACAGACCATTTTTCAAAGGGTCACGGCTCCCAGACATCAACTTCTCTCGAAGTTCACCCACTGTGAGACCTAGGTGAGAACTCTTTTGGTCCGATCTGAACCATCTTGGTTCACCTAGAGAGCGAACACCTACCTTGTATGGTTCTCTGCTCATCTCAGGGTCTATAACTTGAGGGGCAGGGGGAGCAAAACCCCCTGTGAACCGAAATGAGTCACTTTTCCAGCTGGACACAATCTGTGGTTTGTTACTATGAAAATCCTGTGTACCCTCGCACTCTGTAGGAGAGGGAACCTCTTCTATTTTCTGCGAGTGGGATGTGACCTTTTGACCCGAACAAATCTCTGATGGAATCCTAGGTTGTATCCTTGTCTCAAAAACCCACGCAGCATAATCTTTTATCTTTTCCATGCTGTCCTTTTTGCAATCAAACGTTAAGCGAACACATTTCATTTGGAAAGGCATGAGATACGTTGTGAAAAGACGTTTAAACTCCTCATCTTCCTCTAAGCCAGGGACAATTTTGCCCCCGGAGTAGGCCGAGAGGAGCCTGTCGTAGAACGACAGGGGACTTTCCCACGTATCCTGATCGACGTTCCATGCAGCCAAGTAATTAGCATACGTTGGAGCAGATGTCCATCTACGTGCCATAAAAGAGGAGTCCCTATCAGGTGATGCACCTATTTGAACGTCCATCTTTGTACTGATTATCTGTGAAAAATCAAGTAATGTGGGTCTTATTGCACAGTGTGCAGTCTCACCATGTGATGCCATCGGCAGTCAACATGGAGTCCAAGATGTGAAATCAAATAAAGGTGAACATGCAGTTTAAAATAAACAGGGACAGACAGCTTGTTTTGCACAGAATTTATGATAAAAGTGTCAAGTTTTATCAAAAAGCAGACATGTCTGTACTAAATCTGTGTAACTGTTCTGCCTTCAACATTTGAATATATGTGAAAATCAAATGAGAGGATGCTGTGAGTCTGTTACGTCAACTGTACTCCATTCACCCTATTTAAAAAAAACAGGAAAGATGACCTCAGACTGAATTGCATCAAAATGTAGTCTAATGCAACCAGCACCCAGCAGGTGGGGGTGTGCAGCGCTGGATAAGTTTATCACAGCGACCGCAATTCTCTTTCTGACCGCTATAGAGGTGCTGTTATCACCTGTGAGCGCAGCCGTGAGCTACTAAACATTCACAGATGTCTAACAACGGACCAAAAGCATCAATCAGAAATATCCAGAGCCCTTATCGTGACAAAACCCTAGAATCCCAGTCTCACAAAAATGAAATTATGTGAGAAACATTGGTTGAACTGTGAAACTTTTTAAACTGCGTTTAAAAGAAAGAAGGTCGGTCCCCATAAAGCAGTTGTAGCATCCGGCGTCACGTGACCTGGTCACATGGCGATCGGTAGTATCAGAGCAACTGACTCAATCCACCCATTAAAATCTCAAAAACACTGCGATGAAACAGTCTTTTCAGAGATAGTAACGGACAAACAAGCCTGAAGCCTGTGCACCCTGGTTTACTGAAGTCAAAAGTGACGAGGAGTGGGCTCTCCCACCCCGCAAGCGTCAACACGTACAACGTAATCGACCAATCACAGCGAAGACAGAACTGTAGTTCTAAAACCTAAGTGTTCATGGGAAATGTAGTCTTCTAAACCTAACGCCACCCACGTGTGACGTGCCATTCGAGCGGTGCGTTCACTGACCTGCGGTCGCCGAACGTTAGCGTGGAACGGACTTTTCAACGTTCTAAAACAGTCATAAATATCGCAAAACACAGCGGTTAAGCCAGTCTTCGACGATATCACGTGCATAGAACCCAAACAACACAGATAAACTGTCAGAAATGTGTGCAAAAATGAATCTGACAACCACAGTCTACAGAACCAACTTTTTTGAACACGACACACAATGGACCAATCACAACGCTTTAAGCAGCCATTTTGCCTCTCGGTACCGCTTTAGCTTTAGCTCGACCCAAAGAGTTCTGGACACTCTTTCACAAAATAAACGTAGAATACACCACAGAAAATGCTGCTAACGAGCCCAATCACATCCAGGCTAACTCCCACGCCTCCCAAAGAAGGCAGTACGCTAACTGTTTAAACAACGGACTTTACGTCTATCGGAACCGTGTCCCGGTCCAAACTGAGAGGGTCCAATCGAACCTCACAACACACGTTGTAACAGAAAAAGGCACTTAATGGAGCAGCATAATAATGTGTGACACAGCTTTTCAACAGCAATCCGCAGAAGTAATAAAATGAAGCAGTGGTGACACGGCGGTCACAACAATGAAAAATGCATGCAGCCTCGCGACACGTAATGAAAAGTCTCACAACACAGACAAAACATTCATCCGCAACTTCAATCATACGTTGAAATGTGAAAGAAAAGATAATTCTAACGGGAAACGCACCAGACAATGCCACGATTAGCAATCTTTGACACCCACCAGCCAAAACTATTCTATAAGTCCACAACAGGATACATAACTATGCCAACAAACATTGTGACAATAAGCTACACAAAACAACTTAATAACCGTCTCAGGAACGCGGACGAGCCACCAAAATGTAATGATATAGGAGTTATTGGTCAGTTTACTGACTTACCTATATTTTTAGATGCGCAGGTCTGAGCAGAGTTTATCTGCACAAACTTGCCACCAATTCGCGAGTTCTTCCTTTTTCCGGTACTAAATTGCTTTTACTGTAATTAGGAAAAATGTAATTTCACGAGAGACTTCAATTTATGTTGGTCTACCAGAAAATAGACCTTTTATTGAAATAATCACAAAATTACAATAAACATTTGTATCGATATTAGCTCTGATTTAATAACTACGTTGACAAGAATTCAAATTAAAACAAACAGACAGTTAGGAACTTTTCTGTTGGCACATTACTTAACAGATTAACAGCTTATGAAAAAGAAGAAATAGGAGGAAGATTTGAGAAATGAAAGCTAAGTTAACCGAAGTTAGTTATTTTGAACCAGACTAGGTGACACCTTTTTCCCACACGAGCAGACTGCTGGGCTCCCGCACGCTCAAACACACCACGACTCGTTACCTGTTGACGGTTCGTCTCTTGGAGATAAGAGTGGAGAAGTGTCTGGACACACACGTGGATGGGTTTGTCCAACGGCCGTCCAGTTGGAACTTCAGCGTGTGTGGCTGATTCACGATACGAGGAAACTCGCCTCCCTCGGCAGGAAACAACGGTCAAGCGCACAGACTGATTTTTCAAAATAAAACTTCAGAAAACAAATTCTTCCAGAAGATGAGTGAGTGAGTTACAGTAAGCTTTACTGTGACTCCAGCTGAAACGTGGGTCTAGTTGACACAATGACCGGAACGTCTCCAGCTTTCCCAGAGGAGGAAACCAGTTGTGAGTTAGTTCTCTCCAAAGCACTAAAGAAAATGCAGGAAATGGACCCTTATATGGGAGGCGGGGTCTGACCCACCTCCTTAATAACTATTGGCTGGTTTAACAAAATAAGAGATGGATTTTTATCTCATAGGCAGAACTGTCTCTGACGGACAACAGGAAAACTGTTTACAGAATCGGCCAGATGGACTGGCCTGTTGAGTCTAGGTTGAAGACAAAACAGAGAAGGAAGTGAACAGCTTACCCTGACTCATGTCCTAGATTTCAGAGCACACTTGTATTGTAGAATAAACCAGCAGAAGGGTCAAACTCATGCAAGTAACAGATCATCATTAAAATGACAAAATATACTGTAGATCAATTCTGAATTAACACACATTAAAGAGAAAGTTCAATCTGATTAATTAGTGTCCATTAATTCAAAATAATTGTAAAAAATATAAGTGTCCACTCGTCTCCTTGAGGGCTTCAAGAAGGTGTAACACTGAGAGTTTCAGAGAGATGTGGAGAGGTGTACTTGAAGGTCAAGACAGAGGGCCTGTATCACTACACATGCGTAGGAGAAACTGGCTGGTGTAAATCTACATAAGAAACTTTACATTTCATGTAGCTAGCTTTAATATTGCAGGTTTGTTACTAGCACTTTCTGGCATTTGTATGATTTCATATGAATACAGTGGAACAGGGCAGAAATATACTATTTCTGTAAAATTTTGGTTTTAGTCTGCTATTCATTTTTTGGTCCTTTATGTTAATATTACATGTTGGCACAAAAGTTTCCCCAAATAACAAATACAGTACTAGTTCAGTACGACTTCAGATAATCATTTTCTTACTTACTTAATAAAAAGTAATTATTAGAGATTATATAATGAAATGTAAGTTATATAAGGTATCACCATAAACCGAAAACAGTTGCGTTTCTGTTAATAGTCGTTTATGTATGAATACTTCTCTAAGTAAAACTAACCGAAAGACAGAACAGAAATTTATCACACAATTTTCATCTGTAATTTTTAATGCAATTATACACATTCAACAAATGAAAATGTGGATACGACAGTGTTCACAATGAACGGCGTGTACTTGGTCATATAAAGAACTAAATTAAACAAAAGTAATAAGTATAACAAGAAACTGTTCAGAATGACTTGGCTCTGCAGGTGATTTGGTGGAACGTAACAGAGCCGTTGCAGGTCAGTGGGGGTGATGACTACTCTGTTGGCTGCCATGCCACTGCTCCTTCTTCTGAGAAGTATGTCATGAATGCCCCTCTGGCCACCATTGCATCTCTTGCCGCACAGTTTGCTCCCATTCTCTGGACACCAGGAAGGGGTTCTTCTGTTCCACGGTGTGCTGGTATGTCGTCACCCCAGATGAAATTGTGGAGAACACAAGTGGCTGTTTGCTATGCTCCTGTAGGAGTCCCCAGTAGCAAAAAACCTGCATAGAGAAAGTGTAATTACAATTATTACAGACATGACATTAAACGTACAACATCTGTAATGCACATAATAGAACCTACACACACACACACACACACACACACACACACACACACACCTCTATATAAAGAGAGACAGATATTTGCGCTATATTTATCTGTTGTTGCAAATAACCAACCGGAGACAGATGGCCAAGCGTTCTTCAGCTGGGATCGCGCGCCTGTAGTTGGTGTCCTGGTAGGTGATGCGGGCACCAACACGAGACAGCAGGTCGTCAAACTGGGCACGGGTCAGACGGAAGTACCGCTGAAAGCGCTGCTCGTCCATGCGCAGCTCCTGGATTAAATGGTGAAACTCCCCGAATTCAGAACGCCTCTGAATAGTTTCGTGAACCCAGACACGGCGCCTTGCACGTCTTCGGCGTGCCACTAGCAAACATATTAAGGCAATTGCCTCCACATCATCCGCCATTTTGAGAACAGACGACGACAACAACAACACATCAGACCGGAAAGAGAATCACGACGCTCCTCCCACACCCCGCCGCCAAGACGCCGCAGCCACGAAGCCGCCGCAACACTACAGTTTGGACAACACTGGCTAGCGCGTCCACTTGCGTGCGTGACGAGCTTTTTGGAGGCTGAAACGTTGCTTGGTGTGACTACACCATAAAGATGCAGAGACATCAGCACTCCCTGTAGATGCAGAAAACTTGACAGAAACATAAGGAGAGGAAGAGTCAGAGAGATTTAAATCAGTCTTCAAAGTCCTAACTAAACTTAATGTCTGTACGAAGCCAGGAATCTGCAACAAGTTGGATGTGGATGTTATTAGACTTTCCATAAGGGAATAAGACTTAAATTTATATTGAGGATCAGGGTTGTAGCTAGAAGCAGTAAGCTGTCTGTCAAGCTGCTGGAGAGTGGCCTCATGTTTTGGTTTAACAGCAACCCCTGTTATTGGTGACTCTAAATTGACCCTAGGTATGAGTGTGAGAGTGGATGGTTGTTTGGTGTGAGTGAGACAGGTCCCTCTTGTAAATGAGTCCCCGTGACTCAACGAGGCTAGCCTGTATAAATAAAGGTTGAATGAACTGTGGTCGAGGAGAGATCTGTCCGCTCCTCTTCAGAGCGGGGACTCTTACACCCCTTGCTTTATGTGAGTCTCCATGGCTCCTCATCTGTGTGTCCTGCAAGCATGTGTTCTGTCTGCTCCTCCTCAGAGCGGGGGCTCACATACTCCCCCCTCTGGGCAAGTCTCCCCTGAGACTGCACAGGGCATGGGCTGAAGCACGGGCCCAGGTACTCCTCCCCGTTTGAAAATCTCCCCGGCTCTGACAGCATGGGAAGAGGAGCTGTCGGAAGGACGGGCTGAAACCCGGAAATGTTCGTCCTTTTATTCTGGTGACATTTCCGGCGGCGGCGTGGATTAGACACTGGATCGACCCAAAACTCCTCCGACTCTGAGTCGTCCTCGGAAACCGACCACAATGAAATTGTGCATGAGGGAGTGTAGGAAGGAGGCGGCTTGTCGCGGCCATCACTGCGCCTCCTCCTCTCTCGCTCCGCCATCAAAAGCAGAGATGGGAGAAACTCCAGTCCTGGTCTGTGGAGGCTCGCTTACTCGAATGACGACTGCTTCCTTTTGAGCTAAAGCTGTCATGTTCTACCCCCGAGTGGATCCGGTCATCTGTCTGCTGGGCTTACGTCTGGGTCAGGTCATTTCTGTCACGATCGGTGTAATGTTTGCTGATGAACCCAGTTGTGCAGACAGGCAGACACTCAGAGGCACGAGTAGTAAAAATAAACAAAAACTTTAATAATTACAAAATAAGTAGACTGACGTGGCAGGACTCACGAAACCATAACAAGGTGTAGAAAACCAAGACTCCAAGGACAAGACACCAGGGAACACGGACTAATGACTCTACAATGAAACACACACAAACGCTAACTAATATACACACCGTAATTAACTAAAATTATAAACACCTGAAGACGCAGACCTGGGAACCACAAGGTGTATGGAGGGAAACAGAACAACAGAGGGAGCCATCCTTACAATTTTATGTATTGTTTTATTTTTTATGTGGTTTTGTAAATATTTTTTTGTGTTTTTTCATCTGAAATGAATAAATAATTTAAATAAATAAATAAAATAAACACCAAGGGACTAAATATATACAGACACTGATAAGGTGAAGTGACAGTCACCTGTTGTAATTAAGATTAGACATAGGTGTGACAGTGCTAGACCACAGGAATAGGAATGTTGAGGAAGGACTGGTAAACATGAGGGAAAAACACAACATGCAGGACCAGACCCCAGAAAACCCTACATGACCCCCTTCCCCCCAAGGGATGGCCCCTGAAATCCCAAGGAGAACACCATCCACCTGGGAGGGAGGGTGGGAAGAAAAAGACAAACGTTGGATACAGTAAACAAAAACAGGTAGGAACCTAGGTAACATATTCTGGACACAAAAGGGAAATACAAAAACCCTACACCTCTGGAGTGGAGACCTCAATGGAAGTGAGAACCTTGGGAGCGAAAACCTCAGTGAGAGCGAGGACCTTTGGAGGAGTGAAGACCCCAGAAGCGAAGATCTCTGGCGGAGCGAGGACCTCGGGAGTGGAGACCTCAGGAGCGAGGACCACCTCGAGAGCATTGTCTGTGGAGAGAGATAAATATTTTGCTCCTGATGGGCCCAGGTGGGTCAGGTGGCGGACCCAACCTTTGTAATGGCATGGAAGCCAGTCTTGGTGCTGGCATGAGAGCCAGCCTTGGTGCTGGCGTGGTAGCCAGCAAGGTAGGAGCTGGTATGGAAACCAGCCTAGGTGCTGGCACGGTAGCCAGCTTTGGTGCTGGCTTGGGAGTCAGTCTTGGTGCTGGCATGGAAGCCAGCCTTGGTGCTGGTGTGGAGGCCAGTGAGGTAGGAGCTGGTGTAGAAATAGCCTAGGTGCTGGTGTGGAAACCAGTAAGGCAGGTGCTAGGACAAAACCCAGCTTTGGTGCTGGTGTGGAGACCAGCAAGGCAGGTGCTGGGACGAAACCCCAGCCTTGGTGCTGGTGAGAAACCAGCCAGGTAGGTGCTGGTGCAAAAACCAGCAAGGTAAGTGCTAGTGCAAAAAACTGCTGGTCCAGAACTGGTGTGGAAACCATCGAGGTAGGAGCTGGTGCAGAGACTAGCGAGGTAGGAGCTGGTGCAGATACCAGCCTATGTGCTGGCATAGGAGCCAGTCTTGGTGCTGGCTTAAGCCTTGTTTATACTTCATGCAAGACGTGCAACTGCCACCCAGCAATGACGTAATTGCGTATGTGTCACAGACCGCATTGAGTGTTTATACTTGGAAAGATATTGGGGATACATTATAGTAAATCCCTCCCTCTTCCTTCCCACTGCATACGTCACGCGCACTCCCATTGCATACGTCGGCGAGTTTCTCTCCTCGGCGGGGTCTCCGCTCGCTTTAAACATGCATTTTTACGCATAACAGCTGTGTTTTCTTTGTTTTAAAAGCTGCGCGCATGCATGATCCTCTTTGTCATTTTGGAGAAATCTACAATAAACGCAGATCATGAATCACCTCCAGCTGCCGTGTAACACCGGCGTGGGTGCGCGCGCGCTCCAAAGCGCGACCACTCAGCCTTTGGAATCATATGGATGAGACATTCCATTAAATATGATCAGGCTTTGTGTGTACTGGACTGCCCTGATCGGCCTGCCAGCTCCCTCAGGAAAGCTCCTGTGGAACAGTTTGATCGCTGCTTCTGCACGCGTGATGCACGGCTCCTGCATGTGTTGCTCCAGAGCGCAGCAGTGCCAAACTGAAAAATGATTATTTCTGAAAACGGCTGATAAGCCATATCCTAGATCAGAAAATTATATCTGTTTATTAATAAATGCTCTGCGTGTTACACTATTTATTATATTCTCCAGTAAGGCTGAATGAATCCGTTCCTGTTAAATTTATTCTTTGCACAACTTTGCGCGTCCTTTATTTCACTGCGTCATGTGGATGTAATACTTGTTAATCGTGTGTTTGGTGGGAATATTAATCATTTTCACATCATGAACAGTTAATAATAATAATAATAATAATGAATTCAATTTATAACGCACTTTTCATTAATGGAAATCTCAAAGTGCTACAAGGTGCAACAGAATTAAATGTCAATAAAACAAATAATAAAACAATTAAAATCAACAACAGTGTCAGCTATGATCAAAAGTAGAATCATGAGGAGTATAGTATGCTCGGTTGAAAAGAAAGGTCTTCAAGCCGCTCTTAAAGTCAACCACAGATTGTGGGGCTTCAGTTTCTCGAAAGCACCTGTAAGTGTCGCCAAAGGAACAATAACCACAGAAACGTGCGTACGCCAGCAGGGGAGCTGGCGTGGAAATGTACTTGGATGCGCAGATATTCACGTTCATTTCATTTTTGTTACATACGGGGTTTTGCGTGGAAAGTGACGTGTGCAATGTTTTTGTGCGCACGCACGGTTGATACATGAGGCCCCAGAAGTCTGGACTTTGAACTCTCTTCTTTTCCACCTGCTCCTATCCTCACTCAGGAACAGGAAAGGCTGAAGGTTCTCTGCCCCGTGAGAGCTTTAAGCACTTACATGCAGAGAACAGCTGAATGGAGAAAAACAAATCAACTCTTTGTGTGCTTTGCTGCACCAGATACGGGTAAGGCCCTAGGGCTGGGCGATATATCGATATTTTTAAAATATCGATATTTTTTCTAAAGAGATATAAGACGAGACTATATCGTTTATATCGAGAATCCACCGTCTGTCTGTTTTCTCCCACTCGCCCCCCTCCTTCTCCTTCACTGAGCAGCACAGACCCAGCCCCTCCTTCCTGCAGGAGGGCGGAGCCGCGGAGACTTTCAGCACAACAAGAAGTAAACACGGCAGATATGAAGAGCCGCGACGCAGCTGCTGAGGGGGAAAAACAATGTTTTTCCTGAGCTAGTTTGGATTTAAATGGTCAGATGAGGGCAGAAAAAATATTTTTGTAGACGATGCTGAAAATAATCCCGACGAAGGCTCGGATCTACGAATCTTTTTCACCATTTAAACAGCGGAGTGGAGCGTGAAACGGCAGAACCGAGTTTTTTTTACAGCCTCCTGCTTCATTAAACAAACCACGGGTCTGAGCTCATTTAGTCGTGCGCGCACTGCAGCGCTTTCATGAGAGGAGCAGAAGGACGTGGAGACATTAATAAATCAGCAGCTCATCACATCGCCAAAGAAACGGTCCTTAGCGGCTAACAAGATGGCTAACGCTTTAGCCGCCTTCTTCCACAGCTGAGACTGACCGTGTCTTTGGCGCTATATGATAAACTGCTGATTTAATAATGTCTCCGCCTCTCTGTTCACGTTTCTGAGTGGAGGCTGTCGTGTTTTTACACAAGGATTCAATGCGACACTTTAGAGCAACTTAAGAGAACGTCTTTCGTGAACCCGGAAACAACCCCCTGACCCTTTCACAATAAAACCGGATACAGTATATCAAATATATTATACCACAGAGGCTCACATTTACTGCAGTTCACAAACACTGACTAAAGTGAAAGCACCTTTCTATCTTATCAAGAGACTCAAAGCTCTTTAAAACACAATCTGTGTCCTCATTTACCCATTTATACAGCACTCTGCTAGAACTGTACAAAGAATAATCAGTACTTTTATCACATTCATACACTGATGGGACACACATCAGAGGCAATGACACAGCTGCCCTCAGCTGAAGAGGACTATTATTTAATAGGTGTAAATAAATGTCTAAAAAATAAAGTAATGTATAAAATAGTTCATTTTTTAGACATTTATTTTGTAGAGTTACAGCTGTTTGTTAATAAATGTTGCTGTGTGACAACTGGGACAAAGCTTTGACTCAGAAATATATTTTTGTTATTCTTTTATGGAAAGAAAATTATATCGAGATATATATCGTATATCGCGATATATCACAACAATATCGAGATATGAATTTTTGTCCATATCGCCCAGCCCTATAAGGCCCTATCAAAACAGCGCCTCTCACACTGGGTGACTGAGGCCATTAAAAGGGCGTATAGTAGCAAAGGTCAACAAGTACCCTCTGGAGTGCGTGCCCACTCTACTCGGGGCTTGGCCATCTCATGGTTACTGTTCAAGTGTGTACCAGTTGCAGACATCTGTGCTA
>JBBPBX010005467.1:0-17651 GCA_038048925.1 Garcialebias charrua | reverse complement strand
ATTTTTTGATTAAAAAAAGCATTTATTCCATTATTGTTTCACGATAAACTTATTTCAATACATCTGCAAAATAAATGTCAAAATCATTAAGAGTAAATAAAAAAAACTTTACAGTCCCACTTATCTTTAAACATTTCCAGTTCGTTCATTTTTGTATAATACTTAAAATTCCATCATAAGTCTTGTTTTCACCATACTCTTTAAAAAAAAGCAAACAGTCACAACTCTGACCTCCGTTAATCTTTTCTTTCCTGCTTAGATATATTGCCAGTTTTGCTTGTCCAAAAATAAAATTCAATAAACACCCTTTCTTCTTTTTTTTTTACCATATGAAAAACCAAACATGAACATTAATGTAGTGAACGATTCCCCAACAGATTTCAAAATATCACTAAGTGTACCAAATAAGGACAACAATCTTTGACATTGTACAAAACAATGAAAAATGGTCTCCCTTGTTAAATGTTTCAGAACGAATAACCCAACTGGATGACTAAATTAAATTACAAATAAAAGTGACTCCGACCTGTTTTTGTTTCTCTAGAAATTATTATGCTTCTCTCTGCAGTACCTTTTTTCGTCCAATAGGGGTCTCCATTATACTCAGGCTGTACAGGAAACGACTGTGTCTTTTGCGTCCCTCCTTCCGGTCAACGCTCACAAGACGTGTACATTCACTGGAACTATTCACAAAAGTACGTCTTCCAAATTGGTAATCCACTTTCTCTGCTTCTTATATTGGAAAATACAAGTATGATACGTTCGGTTCTACATCCTCACGGCCTATACACAAATTATAAGGACGACGTCTCGTGAACCACGTCGGACCTAATGGCTCGTTAGCTTTGCTGTTAGCTGCTAAGTTCGTCTACAAAAACTAAATTTGGATTATTTAAAGTCGATATCGTTTCTCTACACGACACGTCACTATGTATGCTTCGTTATGCAACAGCATCACTAATCGCGCTGTAGAAAATTATTTAATCCTGTTAAAATGGAGAAGTGTAAACTGTTTTAATGCAATGTTTATTCTGTATTTCAGGAAAACAACACCAACCACTGAGGAGGTGGACTACGTTTGTTCCTATATTAAACTATCTAAATAAAACTTTGTTCTAACCTCAGCGCCTCAATGTTTGTTTCATCATTTCTGCATTATCTGTTGCGTATGTCTGTCGGTACAGTGGTGATTATTTAATCCTCAGATAGCTTGTGAAAAGTTTAAGTTAAAAAAAAAATCCATAAATATGTCATACAGGCTGAAAAATACAGTAGTTATTATTTTCCTCCCTCTGTTTTTGAATTGTGCATGTCTTCAGTGCTGAGTCCTTTTAATTAAACTTTTCTTTTCAAGTTGACTTACTTTTTTTTAAAGATATGTATGGGAACAATTAAATAAATTTTTCTCTTGGGTTCATTCATTCATTCAAGTTTATTTGAACAAGGACAGCACAATAAACAATGTTACATGTTAAAAACGAAGCAACCGTTGTCTTGTACACAGGATTTCTAGCCATAGGCTAATTTGCAAACCCAGTCCTTGGTTGGACTTTTATATAAAAACAGCTAAAATAAAATTAAAATTTAGCTAAGATTAAACAGTTCCCTATATAAAAACATCTAAAAAAAATAAAAATTTAATGAAGTTTAAATGGCTTACAGTTCCCTCACATACACACGGTTGCTCCTCTGTTAGATTTAAATAACAAGTAGGACAGTGCTTTTATTGAGGCAAGAAGAAAATGTGATGGTATCAAAGGTATTTAACTTAATAATTTCTGTATATAGCCTGTTTCAGCTTTTTCAGCTAATTCTACATTTTTTAATCCAACTTTTTCAGCCTAATTTAGCAAGACCATGCTCTTGTTTTAGCTATTGTTCAGCTGGTTTTAGCCAATTAAAGCTTTTTCAGATGATTTCCACTTTATTTTGCTTATTTTCTCCTTATTTCAGATGTTTTAAAATTCCTGATTGTTTCAGATATTTTGGATTATGCTTCTTTACCGGTGGGGCTGACGAGATGCTGCTATGAGAATAGGGCGGGGGCTCCAGACTTCCTGTTTTCTCACATTTCTCTACAGTTAGCAAATGAAACACTCCCTGTGCTATCAGAACCAGTTTGAACCATTCCTTGCAACTGCTTTCTGATGCCATCAACAACTTTCTGTATTTCCCCTTTTGTAGGGCGTTGGCCTCCTTCTTTTGTTTCTGAAATTCTTCTATTTCCTCCTTACACTTCCTTATCTTTCCCATATTAAACTCACCACGTTACTTTCGCCCGCTTTGTCTCTTCTACTCTCTTCAAAAGCTGTTTTTCTTGTTTTTGTCCTGCACTGATATGGTTATTGCTTGTTTTATAATTTTTATTTGTTCTTCTATGGGTTTAAATGATGTGCTCTTGCACTTCTGGCTAAAACTACCCTCCATTTCTATTTTTATGTCTTTGTCCATTCTCAGTCACACATACACACACCACACAGCCTATTAATCTTTATTGTCACAGGAACCAGGACTCAGTGAATACACGGATACCTTCCACACAGGAAGTGTCAAGACAGACTGAGCGTTCCTTACGGCGAGCCAGCCCGTCCTGAATCTTTTTCCTGTGTACCACTCCGGAACTTTTTTTTCTTTTTCTTTCTCACACACTCACTTGGCCTTATATTTCAACAGGGCAAACGACACACAAGACACACCAGCTCACGCTGGCCTTATGATTCAACAGGACAGACAACATATAAGACAGACCAACTCCAACAGGCACGCAAGACTCTGACGGCAGAAAAACTTCAGCAATAAAATATATATATATTTTTTAATTTATTTTTTTAGAACCTTTTGAGTGTAAAATAAGATTGGTATGATCGTGTGTTGACTCCTCACAGTGCCAGAAACCCCATTATTTTAGAACATGGAAAAGATTTAGTATTCTGTGACTAATTTTGTTTTGTTTTATTTAACTGGTCTAGGTTTGGAACTCTATCAGACTATTTTATCAGCGCGGGTCAGCGAGTTTTCCTCAAATTCAGTCCCTCACTTACTTATTTAGTGTCAAATTATAAGTAAGTCTAAATTGTTACTGTTAGCCACCAACCTAACAAGGTTACAGTTAAACTTAGTCTCAGAGTTACAGGGACGGCGGCGGATAAATTTTTTATTTATCCTAAAACCCCGACCCCTCTGTTCCAGAAGCCTGTCGGCTCGACCACTGCGTGTTTTACCTGGGACTTGGGTATTGTTATTTTACTTTACGTGTACTGATACCTACTCGTTTTATTTCCTTATTTACTGGAGTCCAACACACTGAATCAGTTTTGCCTATAAAATTCCAATCACAGATTTCGTTTAAACAGGAATTTGCTTACCTTTTTAGTAGAGGTGACCGGTCACTAGTCAGTGTTCTGGACTCCCGCTGCCCCTTCCTGTCCACGTGCAACCATCTCGTGGAACCTCCACATTTGTTGGCGTTGCTGTAAGAGTAATCACCAGAAAACATTTCAGTCACCCATCAAACCCTTTGTTTCTTCAGCTAAATTTATTGAAATTCCAGGAATTGGTAGATTATAGTATTTTATCAGTTATGTATAGGGCTCATAATAACACATTACCTTTAAATGTGCGGACCAGCTCTGTGAGGTGCTGGCTGACGTCTTCACCACCTCACTTTCACTGGAGTCAGTTCCCACCTGCCTGAAGACTGCCACCATCATCCCAGTCCCAAAAAGCTCCACAGTGACTGGTCTGAATGACTATAGACCGGTGGCTCTCACCCCGATAGTCGCTAAATGTTTTGAGAAACTGGTCATGTCCCACATCAAGACAACCGTCAACATCAGCGAGGACCCTCATCAATATGCATACCGCGAGAACCGATCAACAGAGGACGCCATCTCCTCTGTGGTCCACACTGCTCTCACCCACCTGGATCAGAAGGACTCATACGTGCGTCTGCTCTTTGTGGACTTCACATCTGCCTTCAACACCATGATCCCCCAAACTCTGATAGACAAACTATCCACACTTGGACTAAGCCCCTCCATCTGTAACTGGGTACTAGACTTCTTAACAAACAGACCACAGTCCGTGAAGATCCACAACTTCTCCTCCTCCACCATCACCCTCAGCACTGGCTCTCCTCAAGGATGTGTGCTGAGCCCTCTTCTGTTCACTCTGCTCACATATGATTGTACAGCCACACATCCAGGCTGTCATATTGTTAAGTTTGCAGATGATACAGCTGTGGTGGGATGCATCACAGATAATGATGAATCCAGCTACAGACAGGAGGTGGAACATCTGGAGAGCTGGTGCAAAGAGAACAACCTTCACATGAATGTGAAGAAGACGAAGGAGATGATTGTGGACTTCAGAAGGAACAAACACACCCACACCCCACTGTATATAGGTGGATCTGCGGTGGAGGTGGTCTCCAGCTACAAGTACCTGGGTGTACACTTGAATGATAACCTCAGCTGGAGCAACAACACCACCAGCCTGATCAAGAAAGGACATCAAAGACTCTACTTCCTCAGACGGCTGAGACGAGCTGGTCTGAGAAGCTCAGTCCTCACCTCGTTCTACAGGTGTGCAGTGGAGAGCGTCCTGTGCTCCAGCATCAACGTGTGGCATGGAGGCTGCACAGTTGCAGAGAGGAAAGCTCTACAGAGAGTGGTGAAGGCTGCACAGAAGTCTGTGGGAGTCAGTCTCCCCACCATCACAGACATTTACACCTCCAGATGCAGAAAAAGAGCCACCTGCATCATGAAAGACCTCACTCACCCAGCACACTCACTCTTTGCACCACTCCCCTCGGGACGGAGGTTGAGGAGCATCAAATGTAGAACCACTAGACTGAGGAACAGCTTCTACCCTGAGGCTGTCAGACTCATGAATAAATAAATAATAAGAATAAACACTGCAAAATGTCACATCATGTTGATACTGATCTGTTTCTTGTTGCTGCGTTCATCTGTGACCATCTGCTCATAATGACTCATGTTCGTGCTGCTGTTTATAATGATGTTTTTCTACTACATTAGGGCTTAGTGTATTACTAGCTGATGTCTCTCTTAGTTAATCCTAGATGTTATTATTGTTTTTCTCTTGCATTTGTTGTTGGATGTAACTGGGACCCTGTGTACATAATCTCGTTTTCAACACATGTACTACATGCGGTGCAAATGACAATAAATTCTCTCTGACTCTGACTCTGACTCTAAATATCCAAAGAAATTTTATAAAAAGACAAAGTTATTACAATCTCAATATTCATCAAACCAACATTCAGAACCAGCTTAAAGGGACAGTCTACCTCAACTCAGGGAGTTGGATTGTGGAATGTTCTGGAGAGTGATGTTAAAAATGCAAAATCAATGTATACATTTAAAAAAAGTTAAAAAAGGACTTGCTCAAAAACTATATATGATGTAGCTTAGCGTGTTTGTGTATTACAGTTAGAAAAATTAAGTAGAGTTATTCATTTTGTGATGTAGTTTGAAGGTTTTCATTGTTTGAACAAATTGTGAAATAAGGGGCAGATATAATAAGATTTCATCTTCTTTCTGCTCCTTTCATTTTATCCTACTTGTATTCTTGTATCTGATGAAACTTTTTTGTACCGTTCTTTTAAAATGAATAAATAAACATCAAATCAAATCAAATATGTTTGCAGGGACAACCATCAACACAAGTACACACCACCTACCATGGACAACTTGTCAAATAAGTTTATTCCCACCTTAGATGGATGATGTGTCTGGGAGCAGATCCAAAGATGAGTAAGCAGGTGAAATGTCATTCATGCACAACTGTTCTGTCTGCTATTAAACTCTGAACTCTAAATGCTAGTAATTTTCTTTGTGGTCAACACAGGAAGACTGTGGAAATGATGTGATCACTCACCATGCAGTCTGAGGAAAGGCTTAAGAATGAAGGAGCAGTGGTGTGATGAAATTATATACATTCTCAATCTTAAAAATGATTTAATAATCTCTTTTTACTTATATGAACCTGTTGTTTGTTTAGAAACAATCTCCAGGAAGAGGATTTTGCTGAGGAAGACTCACAGAACATAATGTCCATGAAGAAACAAGTGGAGAGAGGGCTGCAGATGGACAGGACATTCCACCAGACGTTTTCTGTCTGAGCTGAGGACCCTGCTGCTGCTGTGGAACCAACACAAGACTTATCCTTTGCTGTCAGATCTAATGTTGCATACTCATATTTGTGTTCAATCTTCTCCCACACCCAGCAAACATGTTCTCCACTGCAGGAGACACTGTCTGTCCAGAACACACATACTAAATTCATAGTAAATTTAACAAAAAGGAAAAAGTTCATAGAATTAAAATTCAAACAGAAGTTCAAATTATTTCATCCTGAAAGAACTCTGGCTAACTACTGTAGCTCTTTTATAACATGGAGTTAAACTCAAAGTAGTCCCCTCAGATAAATAAGTGTTATTATTTTTATATGAAAGTTTCTGTTAACTTATTATTTTTATATGAAAGTTTCTGTTAACTTATTATTTTTATATTTTATTGTTTCTGTTCAGTGCCCTGAGACTACTTCTGTTGTGACTTGACGCTGTGAATAGCACCAATGTAAACTGGTTGTGTGAACCAAATCTTGTAAGAAAATAAAATGTTCAACACATTCTAACTTTGTCTTCTAATTGATGTATTATCACCCCAAAAAAATGTGTATTTTGATGTAAGACAGGCTCAGAGAGAGTCCAGTTTTATTTTAACCATTTTAGTAAACACAAATTTGATGACCATACATTACTGTATACAACGTATAACACTCGAGCTAAATGACACACACAATTTAAACACTGTTTACAACATCTTCTGATTTTAAATCACAGCTTTCTCAACTGCTCTTACTTGGGGATTTAAACATGTATGCTGGTGAAGATTCTCAGTCATCCAAGACATGATAAAATCAAAAAAAGGTGTTAAATACAGAAACAACTGGACTTTGTCTGCTACAAATAAAGACAGTTGTTTCTGTATTGAACACCTTTTTTGATTTTAAAAATTAATCAGTCAGAGAAAGGTAACTGTGTGGTTGAACAGAGCTGCTTCTAGCCTCCTCACTGCTATTGTATTATTATTTGGGTACAATGATGGCATAGTTACATTGAAAAAGTAACTTAGTTAAGTTACTGATTAGTCCTTGGGAAAAGTAACTTACCGGTAGTTAAGTTACTGATTACTTGATTTGGAAAGTAACTAAGTTAGATTACTAAGTTACTTTATTAGTTACTTTCAGCAGCTGCTGACAAGAACTCTGTCACAATACATAAAAATTTTAAATGTAAAATAATTACTAATAAAAAATATTCAAAATACACAATGGTCTTTCTTGACCATTACAAAGTAACGCGTTACTGACATCACTGTTTGGGTATTATGTGGGTCGTAGCGGTGTCGTCTCTCCACTTCTCAGAAACATCCAGGATGGACCAGAGGATCCCCTCATTATCACCTCCTGCCATGTCCTCCTGTACAGTGGAAGAAAAATGTTTAAGGGCTGCTACCAACAGGTTCATAAAACCATCTTTTTTGGTAAATGCAAATGCTTATTGTCAATTACCATGTGACGTGTGCTGCTGACCACTTGACCAGGTCACCCTTGTAAAAGAGATCTCAACGGACTCTACCTGGTAAAATAAAGGTGATTGATTGATATAGCAGACATCTGTTGAATAGAAAAGTTTATATTGTCTGATATTTAAGTTAACAGGTTTGACTTCAGCTCAACTTTTGTACACAAGCTTGAGTTAAAAACATGAACATCTGATAATCATAATATTAACACATGAACATCTGATATTCATAATATTAACACAACACATGAACATCTGATAATCATAACATTAACACATAAACAACTGACATTAACACATGAACATCTGAGTTAGCCGTCCGGTTAGGTTAAAAACGTGTGCACTGTTTTCACTAATTTCATTTGCCTTTTTGTATTTCATTCAATTTAAATACGTAATGGTTTAATTAAATTATCTTGTTTTTTTATAGTGAGTCACAAATGTGCAGCTTTCGTTGATTACCCCAACCAAGAGGTTTATCAGCTGCTTTTGACACAATGGGCATTTTATTTGTCGTTTGGAGCAGTAAATCAGCAGTACAGCTCTAGAGGTTTAGGACCTATTGCTATTGGATGGGAGCAGTGCAGCAAGCTGGTTGCTGTTGGATGGGAGCAGAGCAACGAGCGAGTTGCTGTTGGATGTGAGCAGAGCAGCGAGCGAGTTGCTGTAGACAGAAGCAGAGCAACGAGCGAATTGCTGTTGGATGGGAAGCAAGCTGGTTACTGTTGGACATGAGCAGAGCAGCGAGCGAGTTGCTGTGGACGGGAGCAGAGCAGCGAACGAGTTGCTGTGGACGGGAGCAGATCGGCGAGCGAGTTGCTGTGGAACAGTGAATTTCTGTATCCAGGCCAGAAGAAGCAGGCGAGATGAGTCCTGGGAAAAAAAAGAAACCGGAGCCGCCGAGACAGGAGTCGGTGAGTCAAAACTCGGTGGATAAAAATTTGGAGTTAATGGAGGAATTGAAAAATGCAATAAACTTTCTCACTGTGGAACTTGCAAGTTTGAGAGCTGAGCAAAAAAACTTTAATCAACTGGTAGAGGAGATGAAGCAAATGAAAGCTCAGGAGATCATCAGAGATGAACGATTAGCTCAATTGGAACAAAAGTGTGAGGACATGGAACAATACATAAGAGGCGAGAATCTGGTCATTTCTGGACTCGAGGTTAAACGCCGGACATTGGCAGATGTAGTTAGAGGCGATACCACGACTGAAGAAGGACCACAAGAACAATTGCAGTCTCTGGAGGATCAGGTAGTCACTTTCTTAAATGGCAAAGACATTAACATTAAACATGATGACATTTCCACCTGTTACACACTGCCCAATAGAGCTAACAAACTTAAACCATCAGTAGTCATCAGATTCATTGGAAGGAATCAAAGAAACAGGGTAATGATGCAGTCAAAGAAACTCACAAACACTAATGTCTACATGAATGAACACCTAACTAAAAAAACGCAAACATTGCACATAAAGCAAGGTTGTTGAAAAAGGAAAATAAAATAACAAAAACTTGGACAAGAAACAAAAACATATGGATCAAAGTACATGAAAATTCTCAAGCTAAAATAATAAAAGATCTGAAAGACTTAGACACATTTTGATGAGCTCAAAAATGACAAATCACCAATCACTATCACATGTTCATACACAAAAATTGACAAAAATGAACAAACAAATACATTAAAACATGACAACAACAAACGAAGACTCAGAATTTAAAATATACAATGTTGAAGATGTGGTTGATGCAAACTTTTATCCTGCTATAAAAGACTGTGAATACTATAATGAAGAACAGTTTAATGACATCAATATAACAAATGGAGATCTCTCTATTATTCACATCAATAGTAGAAGTATAAATGCAAATATATCCAAAATAACAGATTATTTAAAACAGTTAAACAGAACTTTTACATTAATAGCACTGTCAGAGACATGGCTTAATGATGAAAACAAAAATAATGTTCACATCGAAGGATATGAATTATATCATTTAAACAGAAACAATAAAAAAGGTGGTGGAGTAGCTCTATTTGTCAAAAATGAAATAAAGTGTAGAATAATTAAAGAAATGTCAATAATTGTTGACAATCTTATGGAAATAATAACAATAGAAATATTAAACGAAAATGCTAAAAACATATCCATAAGTTGTGTATATCGATCACCAGGATCAAATATAGAAATATTCACCGATAAAATCATACAACTACTGGAAAAGAGTTTAAATAAAAAAGTTTTCTTGTGCGGAGACTTTAATATTGACCTGGGAAATAAAACAGATTCAAATAACATCAGCACATTTCTAAATTCAATGTTACGATAATTGACAACATTTTCACAAATATAACAAATGGGGATATGACAGGTGGTATCTTAACAACTGATTTAAGTGATCATTTACCAGTTTTCACTATCTACAGAAATGATCAAAACATTACAAAAGAAGTTACAATTAAGAAAAAAATAATAAACACATCAAAAAAAGCTATGGATCAATTAAAAGATGATTTACAGAAGCAAAACTGGAAGGACGTGTATATTGATGATGTTAACAGATCATATGATGAATTTATGAACATTTTAGAAGCTCTGTATGAAAAGAATTGTGTGCAAAGAAATCGTAGAAAAAGAAATATTGTTGACCAACCTTGGATGACTAAAGGGTTGAGAAATGCTTGTAAAAAAAATAACTTGTATTTATGTTTCTTAAAAACGAGAACACAACAAGCTGAAGAAAAATATAAAAAATATAAAAATAAATTGGTAATGATTATAAGAAGATGCAAGAAAGAATACTATAGTGATTTATTAAACAAGAGCAATGGTGACACTAAAACAACATGGCGAGTAATAAATGATGTTCTAAAAAGTCATAAAGCAAAAACGAACATTGCAAAATATTTTGTGAAAGATGACAAAGAAATACATGATGAGAATGATATCGTAAATGAATTTAATCAATATTTTGTAAATATTGGATCAAGCCTTGCAGCTAAAATACCAAAAGTAGATAATAAGGTGTGTCATTCAATTAAAAGTTGCACCAACAGTATTTTTCTTAGTGGAACTAACAAAGAGGAAATTATGAAAATGGTAAAAAATCTCTCAGACAAGAGATCAAAAGACTGGGTGGACATGGATATGATGTTCGTAAAAGAAATAATAAGTTATGTTATTGAACCGTTTACATATATATGCAATTTATCTTTTTCAACAGGAATATTTCCAGATAACATGAAAGTAGCAAAGGTAATTCCTCTTTTTAAAAATGGTGATAAATGTGTATTCAATAATTATAGGCCAATATCCTTATTACCACAGTTCTCAAAAATTCTAGAAAAACTATTTGTGACCAGATTGGATCAATTTATTGATAAACAAAATATTTTAAGTAGCAGTCAGTATGGGTTTAGAGAAAAAAACTCTACGTCAATGGCTCTCATGGATTTAATGGAACAAATAACTAATGCTGTCGATCATAAACAGTACTGTGTTAGTGTTTTTGTTGATCTAAAAAAAGCATTTGATACCATTGACCACACCATTCTCCTTGAAAAACTAAATAAATATGGTGTTAGAGGACCAGCATTACAGTGGGTATCTAGCTATTTGAAGGACAGGAAACAGTTTGTGCAAATAAATGATGTTAGATCTGACCTCCGTGATATCACTTGTGGAGTTCCTCAGGGTTCTGTGCTTGGACCAAAGTTATTTATTTTATATGTGAATGACTTGGTAAATGTGTCAGGACTACTTAAATGTGTTCTTTTTGCCGATGACACCACATTTTTCTGTTCGGGTAATGACATAAAACAGATTTTGGATATGATGAAAACAGAATTTATAAAAATACAAACTTGGTTTAAATTAAACAAATTATCTTTGAATTTAGATAAAACTAATTACATGATATTCAGTAACAAAAAGAGAATTGTTGATGACGATCCATTTGAAATTGAAGATGTTGTGATCTGTAAAGTGAGTGAAGTGAAGTTTCTGGGTGTTATCATTGATGACAAACTGACATGGAAACATCATGTAAATTCTATTAAAAAAAACTAGCTAGAGCAATTGCAGTACTGTATAAAGTCAGGGATTTTTTAATTGATAAAGCTTTACATATGTTGTATAACACAATCATTGCTCCACATTTAATCTATTGTATTGAGGTTTGGGGAAAAGCGTGCAAAACTATTACAAAGCCTGTTTTTATTTTACAAAAGAGAGCTGTAAGAGTAATCACCAGAAAACATTTCAGTCACCCATCAAACACTTTGTTTCTTCAGCTAAACTTATTGAAATTCCAGGAATTGGTAGAATATAGTATTTTATCAGTTATGTATAGGGCTCATAATAACACATTACCTTTAAATATCCAAAGAAATTTTATAAAAAGACAAAGTTATTACAATCTCAAAGGGACAGAGATATTCATCAAACCACAATTCAGAACCAGCTTAAAGGGACGGTCTACCTCAATTCAGGGAGTTCGATTGTGGAATGCTCTGGAGAGTGATGTTAAAAATGAAAAATCAATGTATACATTTAAGAAAAAGGTAAAAAAAGACTTGCTCAAAAACTATATATGATGTTACAAGAAATTGTCCAGATGAACTGATTGAGAATGAGCGGATATATATGATGTAACCTTGCGTGTTTGTGTATTACACCTATGTTGTACTTATGATGTAGCTTAGTGCGTTTGTGTATCACAGTTAGAAAAATTAAGTAGAATTATTCATTTTTGTGATGTATTTTGTGTATTACATTTAGGAAAATTAAGTAGAATTATTCATTTTGTGAACATCTTGATGTTGTGCCATCTTTTAATTTGTGTATTACAGTTAGAAAAATTAAGTAGAATTATTCATTTTATGATCTAGTTTGTGTATTACAGTTAGGAAAATTAAGTAGAAAAAAATAAAAAAAATAGGAAAATTAAGTAGAAAAAAAAAATTAAGTGTGATGTATTTTGTGTATTAGTTAGAAAAATTGTGTATTAGTTAGAAAAATTAAGTAGAATTATTCATTTTGTGATGTAGTTTGTGTATCACAGTTAGAAAAAGTAAGTAGAATTATGGGTGATGTAGTTTGTGTATTACAGTTAGAAAAATTAAGTAGAATTATTCATTTTGTGATGTAGTTTGTGTATTACAGTTAGAAAAATAAGTAGAATTATTCATTCTGTGATGTTGCTTGAAGGTTATCATTGGTTGAACAAACTGTGAAATAAGGGGCAGATATAATAAGATTTCATCTTCTTTCTGCTCCCTTCATTTTATCCTACTTGTATTCTTGTATCTGATGAAACTGTCTTGTATTGTTCTTTTAAAATGAATGAATAAACATCAAATCAAATCAAACCCTGTGGTCCTGTGGACACCTGCAGGACAGCTGTCCAACAATGCAGACAACCAACAAGCTTCATAAAATTTATCTGGGGTGGATGTCTCCATGTCCAATTGTCCCCCTCTTACAATTGTTGTGAAGTACTCCCAGCAACTACCACAGTAAATTTTTAGCTCAATCACTGCAAAACTGACGTAATTTTTATGTTTTCTAGTGTTAGCTTAACCCTTGAGGCACCATTGAAATGATTACACACAACACCACTGGGCCAAAAATGGACCCTCTCAGAGAAGACCAATAAAAATGTAGTGTATACATTTAATTTTACTTCCAATGCATCAGACCTTTTCAACAACTTCAGACGTAACTATAGATATAAAGTTATTGTTTCTAACTTTTTGCATTTGTATGCCTTTGTGGAAGAAGACCAGGAAGGACCAAGATGCGCTAGAGAGACCATGTCTCTCGGCTGACCTGGGAACGCAGTGGAGCTCTCCCAGAAGAGCAGGAAGAGGTGGACGGGGACTTCCCGGCTTAACCAGCTTCCCCTGCGACCCGACTCCAGACCAAGCAGAAGACAATGGATGGATCTTTAAAACATCTCAAACTGGATGGTTGACCATAGCGCTTTTATTGGAAGTAGATGTTAAGGAGACAAGAGGTTTTAAAACTTTAAAAGATCAAATGGTAATATGGGGGAGCGGTGGTGCAGAGATTAGAGAAGTTGAGCCTTGTGATTGGAAGGTCACCGGTTCAACTCCCTAAACCGACAACATCAAAATGTGGATGGGAAGAGTGAAGCACCCACATCTGCTTCCATCCCCCATTTGACCCACTCTGGGCCCTTGAGCAAGGCCCTTAATTCCCACCATCTGCTCCCTCGGGCGCCTTAGATAGCAGCTCTCTGCTGCACACAGAGGGCTGTGGTAGCTCGGTGGTCTGTGGTTGCATCAGGAAGGGCATTCAGTGTAAAAATAATAGGGATGCACCAATCCACATTTTTCACTTCCAATCCGATACTTTAAAACTGGGTATCGACCGATACCGATACTTTTTCGATCTGATACTGTTCAGGTATATGAATCTGTATAACGAAATTTTTGTACTGTGACTATTCATTTTAACATTGTGTGAGATACACCCAATGAAGACATTCTTGAGCCTTACAACATGAAACTCACATGCACACAAGAGACAGGTCTATACCACACACATGTCCTTCTCACTGATGGTGCAACTGGAAAAAAATAAAAAAAATAAAACGCTAAGCATGATGGGAAAGACAACACAGCCCACTCCCTTTAACCACTAAAAGAGTGGATTTTGTCGTCTTTCCCATAATGCTTAGCATTTTTTTTAGTTTTCCAGCTTTAGGTGCAACTGGAAAACTAAAAAAACGCTAAGCATTATGGGAAAGACAACAAAATCCACTCCCTTAGTGGTTAAAGGGAGTGGGCTGTGTTGTCTTTTCCATCATGCTTAGCGGTTTTTTAGTTTTTCCAGCTGCACCATGAGTGAGAAGGACATGTGTGTGGTATAGACCTGCCTCTTGTGTGCTGTTAAAGTTTGTGAGTTTCCTGTTGTAAGGCTCAAGAGTGTCTTCAATGGGTTTTACTCACACAATGTAAAGACAACAGTCACAGAATGTGAATCAGCACAAGTGCTCTTTGAAGCTGTATCGGAAATATCGGCAGGTTGAATCTGATATCCGATACTATATGCTGGTATCCAATATCGGATTGGCCCCATCCCTAAAAAATAATAGGCAACATTTCATGGGAGTTAGTTCGCTGTGGTGGTCCCTGAAGCAGGGAGCAGCCGAAAGAAGAAAAATGAATAAAAATCAAGCAGTAAAATCTTAAAATCAATTTGAAAACTGACAGGAAGTCAATGGAGAGAAGACATCACCTGGTTATAGGTTGATGTTACCATCCTTGCCGCAGTACACGTTGCACCACCGTATAAGCCGTATCAGTTCAAAAATGTCTAGTAAAGTAGCAAAAACAAATACAGGTAGTCCTCGGGTTACGACGGTCTCGAGTTACAACGTTTCGTGGTTACGTCACGCATCTCCCATAAAAAAATTTAAACATTTTTTGGAAAATGTTATTTTGAAAAGCCGAGCTCCGGTTTTACTTCCGGTTTTGACGGCAGAAGCAGTAGCTTGACGGCAGAAGCAGCGAGCACTCAGTGGAAAAACTACAGGGTAGGACCTTATTGTAAACACTCTGGACCGATGTTCACGGGGCAGACCAGACGTTCACGGGGCAGACCAGACAATGACCGAGGCAGAGGAGGCTAGGAGGGACGAGCTAACATGCTAACAGAACTTACTGTAAACTCTAGACCGTGCAAAGCAGTGGAAAAGTACAGGCAGAGCTGCAGAGCTTGGAGGAGCAACGAGCTAACATGCTAACAGATGGAGGAAGACTACACCAGCTCCCAGTAGGAAATTAACTCTTTTTTCCCCTTCATTATAGCTCCAAATGTATGTGTTTTTTGATAATTATGTAGGGTACTGTGTTAGGATAGGCTAATTGCTTGGTAAAATACAGTACATTGTACGTATAAGGTGCAGTTTGTACGTATGTTCTGACTTACATCGAAATTCGCTTTACGAAGCAGCTCAGGAACGGAACTCTGTCGTAAGTCGAGGACTACCTGTATGTCGATTCGCCACATCTATTATGCGTCACCGCTGACAACAAAGAAACGTGGGCTGGTGTGCCAAAAATCGATTGGCTACAAAATGGCGGCCACGGGAACGTGCATGTGAGGACTTTAGCAAGATTTTAACAAGATTAACACTTAAAAACTATTATTTGTTTGCTTGACATTATAATAAAGGTGTGTCTCAGTTAACTTTTCCTTAATAAATGTACTTTAATGGTCAAATCAGCTGCATTTCGCCTGGGCGGCGCGGCAAAATGCAGCTGATTTAACGTTTGCTCCAGTTCCGGAGGGAGATGAAGGTGGCCTCTATAGCAAGCCAAGTGTCTCATTAATAGCCGCTTTTACCTATTAATGAGACACTTGGTTTGCCATATTACTCGAGGGCCCTCTAGTTGCTGAAAATGGTAGTGCTCAATATTTTCTATGCTAGAATTAATGAAATTGTCAGGTCTCAGCCAAAAATGGAGAAAAAAAAAACACATGTTAGTTGCTTTGGTGTATAAGTTGCAGGACTTGCAAATGTGTGCAAAAATGTGCGACAACTACGGCAAAAAATACAGTCAGAGTCAGAGAGTCAGAGAATCTTTATTGTCATTTGCACCGCATGTTGTACATGTGATGAAACGAGATTATGTACACAGGGTCCCAGTTACATCCAACAACAAAATGTAAGAGAAAAACAGTAATAACATCTAGGATATAACTAAGAAAAACATCAACTAGAAATACACTAAGCACTAATGTAATAGAAAAACATCATTACAAACAGCAGCACGAACATGAGTCAGTATGAGCAGATGGTCACAGATGAACACAGCAACAAGAAACAGATCCGCATCAGCATGTTGTGATATTTTCCAGTGATTATTTTTATTATTTATTTATTCATTAGTATTTACATCAGTATTTATCAGTATTTATATCAGCATTTATATATAGCATCAGTATTTATATCAGTTATTTTACTGACAGAGATGGCACCGAATAGTTAATGGCAACATCTTAAACAAATAACTGTGCCACCCATTAGAACTTTCTATGAGTTGAAGCTCCACTTGAACTATCACATCCAATTTTAAGTTAAAGCTGCAGTATGTAGCTTTTTTTATGAACATATTTCTTCACTCTGTCACTACCTCCTGACAGACTGATGTTAGCCAGGTAATCTCTGAAATTTTTTTTAAAAAAAATATTGTCCCCTTGCTTCTCCAGGTGGTAAATAAGCATTTCTAAAAAGAAAAGGTGACCCGCCATTTTCCAGCCAATAAAAACAGAGTTTGTAACCAGCCAATAAAAACAGAGCTTGAATTTGAATCAGCCAATAAAAACAGAGCTTGAATTTGAAATTCAACAGACCACAAGGGGGCAGAGCCACATATGGCTCTGAGGGGGAGGGATCAGAATGCTTTGCCTGTTGAAAATATTTCTAACTGCTGCAGTTCTACAGAAACTGCATACTGAACCTTTAAAATCAAAAGTTTCAAGTGCTTCACAAGATTATTTTGTTAACAGACGTGAAATATAAGAGTGAAATATACAACACTAATCTCTTGTACACAAAAGTCCCCCCCTTAAAGGAAAAACAATGTGACTAAATGAGGTTGTTAAGCGTGAATGTAAGACACGATCATTCCCTGCTAATGAGGCAGAAAACGATCCGTGTCTTCCAAGAGTCGCCTTCGCAGGAAAGCAAACAGAACCCTCCTCCGTCTTCCCAAACGTCCCGGTGGTTACGGCGTGATGGAGAGGTACGTTTCAGGCGGGCCGAGGTCGTCCAGAAAGCACAGCTGGCGTTTCCCCACCTGCCGGCTCCAAGGCGCCTCCGCTTCCCTTTTTCATTTTGGCTCTCCACCACGACTCGCTGATCAGACGAGGTCTGGGCTCTCGCGGGGAGAGTTTTTCATTATGTTACCAAGCAACCGGTGGCTCCCGCTGTTTAAACTCGGCCTGTGATTGGTGCTTGATTTGATTATTTTAAACTGTAATGTACATATCACAGAGCAGCA
>JBBPBX010005466.1:60665-72054 GCA_038048925.1 Garcialebias charrua | reverse complement strand
TTTGATAGAATTGATAATATGTGATACAAAGTACAAGGGAGAAAATTAATGGAGGTAGCTTGACACATTTATGTCTATAACACATTGAATTTTATTTCAAATAACTCCAACAGGATACATTTAGTATATGAACATGTTGTGATCACACTGTGTTGTTTAAAAAAAAAACAGTTTCTGGACTAAATTAATCACATTTTTCTTTTACAGTCAACAGAAGAAAATCGCCAGAATTCAACAACCTGTGTCATCTTCTGGAGGAAGACGTGAGACACCAGATGGAAATTTGTTACTTCTGTTTGTCACTTCAAACTTTTCCTATTAAACGTTATATTTTCTTAAGTGGTGTCCTCGAACATTCAATTTCCTAAACTTATTTTATAATGTGAAGTGTGTATTGTGTTTAAATCCATACTGGAAGTTAAGAGAACTTTCCATTTGCATTTGACCTTTAAAGAATCATAAGATAAAGATTATTAGAATCTGCTCAACTGTTATTACGTTATAAATTATTTGGTTCTAGGATGAAGTCATACAAAAAAAGTCAAAAATTAAAAGTGGCCAAAGTCCTTTGGACAGTTTAAAGTTAAAGAATTCACAGACCATCCATCTACCATCTACCATCTACCACCCAGCAGCAACTTTACCAGGGAAACTCTGGCAGTTTCAAAGATCACAGTGTGATGTTTTAAATCAACTTTATTTATAAAGCACATTTTAAAAACCACAGGGTCAACCAAAGTGCTGTACAATAACATAAAAGACAAGTTAATTAAAAACTATAAAAAGCATACAAAAATAAATACATATACCAGTCTTACTGCAGGTGTGTTAACATGCCATAAAAGATAAGATCACGTGTTAAAAGCCAAGGAATAAATGTGTGTTTTTAAATAAGATTTAAAAAGTTTTGAGGACTGTCAGCAGCAACTGCTCAGCTGATCTGAGATCGGGGAGGGCAGGAAGGTTGAAGCAGCTCAGATAAATATGGTTTTGCAACTTTATCAAGCACCTTGTGCATAACTAAATAATAAAATATGCTTTAATACATCTTTATTGTAAAAATACTAAATTGGAAAATACATGGGTTTAAAGAAGGCAACAAGGTAGGATTATGAATTGGGTTTAAAGATTACAGCTCATGAGGTACTCATTATAGCATGACATCTCTTTCACAACATTCTGTCAAAGCCTTTATTGTGTTCTTCTTCTAGTGGTGGCTAGTACTGTAGTAAATAGCTTGAGGGAACACTACTGCCACCATGTGGTAAGACGAGTAGGATTCTGGACCCCGCCCACAGAAGGGGTACAAAAAAGCTGTGGAAACAGAACATAGATGTGACCCGACCTGAACTGAGCCGACCTGAGCCGATCCAACCCGAGCCGAGCCGAGCGGTGGAAAAGAGGCATTTCAAATCTGCACATTGGCCGAAACCAATAACAAAGCCTCCGATACCAGCCAAACAAGTCCGTATGTTAATCAGCTGTGAGTGTCCCCGCCCCCAGTACGCAAATCCCTGCGGCTTGTTTTTACTCTGAAAACAAACTGATTTCTAACAAAAAGTTTATCAGTTTAAACACTTCTAAAGTGTTTTTTAAAGCATGGGATGGTTTCTTCACAACTTCAACTAGTATATTTAGCAAAAAAACGATTTTCACTAATTTCTTAGAACTTGAAGGTTTATTGATTTTTTTCTCAGTTAGAGTGTGCCGACTTGTTCCTACTTTTCTCGTGCTGCGCCACATATGTACGTGTTCTTAAATGTGCTTTTGGTTGGCAGCGTTTTTGAATGTCTTAAATCTTGTCCTACAAGGACAAAGTGTGAAGAGATCTTTTTTGTAATGCCACTACCCTTTCCTCTTGGCTTTGTCCCTTTTTCTATCTAAAAATATTATTCTGAATTGGAATATTCATTCATTCAACCTTTATTTAGACCAGGGGTATCAAACTTATTTTGATCTGGGGGCTGCATACAGCTTAATCTGATCTCAAGGGGGCCAGACCAGTGAACCCATTCCAAAATTACATAGAACGAACAGTAAGTCCACTTTTTTCCTTTGTATTAGTGCAAAGAAGAAATAAATTATAAAAATCTTTACATTAAATTAATTGTCCTTTTACACTTTTACTCAGTTTAACATTTAAAGCTGCTATATGTAACTTTTCTAACAATTTATTTTTAACATATTTCTTCACTCTGTCACTAGATTGATGTTAGAGAGGTAATCTCTGAAAAAAACTAAAAAAAATATTGTCCCCTTGCTTCTCCAGGTGGTAAATAAGCATTTCTAAAAAGAAAAAGTGACCCGCCATTTTCCAGCCAATAAAAACAAAGTTTGTAACCAGCCAATAAAAACCGAGCTTGAATTTGAATCAGCCAATAAAAACAGAGCTTGAATTTGAATTTTAACAGACCACAAGGGGGCAGAGCCATATATGGCTCTGAGGGGGAGGGATCAGAATGCTTTGCTTGTTGAAATTTTTTCTAAGTGCTGATGTTCTACAGAAATTGCAGACTTCACCTTTAAGTGCATTATACATTAAAAAACTGAGCACAGTGATTGCACAATGTTTTAAAACATTTAGTCAACAAACTAAATGTAGAACTTACAGGGTATCCGCGGGGTTGTAAAAGGTATTAAAAGGTAGTAAATGAAATTAACACAAATTAAGGCCATTAAAAAGTAATAAACGTCATCTGACGAGGTATTAAATTTTTTTAAACCTACACAACTATATTTTTCCCTTTCTGTCGTCTAAAAAAATGTCTGTGAATTTATTTATCTTTTCTAATTTTATGTTCCAAGTAGGACCTTAGCTAAAACAAAGACGTCATATCGTCAGTCAGTGTGCGCGCGCACCTACAGCTGGCCGAGGCTGATCATGTCTGTAAAAAGAAACAGGAAAGAGGAGCGCGACTTTATCTTCCGACATTTAACAAGAAATTTACCTAAACAATTGTTTGTTAGCTCGAAATTATAGCAAAAGGGGTGTCTCAGTCTAACGTTTTCTTAATAAAAGTACTTTAATGGTTAAATCGGCTTTATTAAAAAAAAAAAGTGTCGCTGCCTCAGTGCCTGTGTGCACCGTGATTGCTCAGCGGTGAAAACGGGAAGAGGGAGCGCGGCTCGTTTCGCCGTCATTTAACAAGAAAAATACCTAAACAATTCTTTGTTAGCTCAAAATTATAGCAGAGGTGTTTTTCTGTCTGTCATTTTCTTAGTAAATGCACTTTAATGGTCAAATTAGCTGCATTTCGCCACCGTGGTGCAGCTTGCTGCTGGGTTGAAGGTTCAAGCAGAGAGGTGGGGAGAGTATGGCAGGCCGATTGAGTCATTAATAGCTAGTGAAGATTCTCAGTCATCCAGGACATGGTGAATTCTAAAAAATGCAATAAAAAAACAATAAAGTATAGTATAATAGTATAATAAATAGTATAATTAATAAAGTCCAGTTGTTTTTGTCTTGAACTTTTTTAAATTTGTCATTATAGGCACGTTTTCCTATTACATGATACAACAGCAAGCCATACAATTACTACAATAGATATCATGAACTGTTTTTTTTTTTTTTCAGTCAGAATGAATGAAACGGCCATATTTCAGTGTTATGGTTTATAAATATGGGAAAAAAATCTATAAATATGTCACTTCGTCTTATAAGTTGCAAGGCATGTAAATTATGCAAAAACTGCAACTTACAGGATGAAAAATACAGTAGTTATTATTTTCTATCTCTCTTTTTGAATTATGCATGTGTTCAGTGTTGAATTATTTTAACTAAACTGTTCTGTTTTCAAGTTTACAGTTTTTGTTTGCCATTAGAGATATGTTATGTGTGGGAACAATTAAACTTTTTCTCTTGGGTTAGATTTAAATAACAAGTAGGTCAGTGCTTTTATTGAGGCAAGAAGCAAATTGATGTATCCAGTAATTGTTATAAAACTACATTTCAAAGTCAAAGTCAAAGTCAACTTTATTGTCAGATCTGCAATATGTACAGTGCAGGACATACACAGGACCGAAATTGCGTTTCTCTCAGTCCCTCGGTGCAACAGTAAACATCTAAACATTGAAACACTGAAACATATAATAATAGACATAAGCATAAAATAGTAAAACTAACACTGTCCTGAGTTTTTTTTGCATAGTGGTATAAAAAAAGAGTATAAAAAGTATAACTAAAATAAACTAAAGGTTTCTAGCATTGACATTTGCAAAGTGGCAAAGCAGCGTATGAGTCAATGTACACAGTATATGTATGAGGTAGTAGTTGATGTTGTTGTAGAGGCAAAAAGTGGCATATGCAGTAAGGCACATTGGGCATCCCTAAATAAGACCGTTCAGAGCACACTGTATATGTACCAGCAGTGGTGTAGATATTAGAGTAGTGTAAATAAATGTAAACAGTAGTAATTACATGTAAGCAGTAGTAATAAAAGTAAACAGTATTAATAAATGTAAACAGAGAATGTAAACAGTATTATGATTATAGGCAGTGATGTAATACAGACATTAGTGCAAGTATGAGAAGTAGTGCAAACTGTATGAGCACATGACCGAGAGTTTAGTGAAAACCCGTTTGATGACACAGAGTCTAGTGTTAAAAACTTTGTGTTGAGTGATAATATGTGAGAAAGTTTTAGTGTTAAGGCAGTTCAAATGGGAGGGGAGGCAGAGCAGGCAGAGTGTTTAGCATTCTGACTGCCTGATGAACAGAGCTGTCTCTCAGTCTGCTGGTTCGAGCCTGGAGACTCCTCAGTCTCCTCCCTGATGGCAGCAGTCTGAAGCAGCTGTGTAGTGGGTGTGTGGGATCACCTGCCATGCGGTGGGCTTTCCGAGTGAGGCGTTTGCTGTGTTATGGTGTGTTCACACAGAGCAGCGTTTTCAGCCTCCAAAACGCTCCTCACGCACGGAAGTGGACGCACTGCCCCCTGGTGTCCAAACTGTAGTGTTGCGGCGGCTTCGTGGCAGCGGCGTCGTGGGGGCGGGGTGTGGGAGGAGCGTCGTGATTCTCTTTCCGGTCTGATGTGTTGTTGTTGTCGTCGTCTGTTCTCAAAATGGCGGATGATGTGGAGGCAGCTTTATTAATATGTTTGCTAGTGGCACGCCGAAGACGTGCAAGGCGCCGTGTCTGGGTTCACGAAACTATTCAGAGGCGTTCTGAATTCGGGGAGTTTCACCATTTAATCCAGGAGCTGCGCATGGACGAGGAGCGCTTTGCGGTACTTCCGTCTCAACCGTGCCCAGTTTGACGACCTGCTGTCTCGTGTTGGTGCCCGCATCACCTACCAGGACAACTACAGGCGCGCAATCCCAGCTGAAGAACGCTTGGCCATCTGTCTCCGGTTGGTTGTTTGCAACAACAGATAAATATAGCGCGAATATCTGTCTCTCTTTCTGTCATATAATATATATATATATTATATATATATATATATAAATACATATTCTTCTTTTCTATTTTGGGACAACAGATAAAAAGTGCCAATGTCTGTCTGTGTGTCTGTGTCACATATATATATATATACACCGGTATAGAAATACATATTATTCTTTATACAGAAGAGTGTGTACATAAGTACATACATACAGTATTGTGTCTATCTGAGTGATGTTGGCCACACATCCTAGTGTGTATACATATAGAGGTGTGTGTGTGTGTGTGTGTAGGTTCTATTATGTGCATTACAGATGTTGTACGTTTAATGTCATGTCTGTAATAATTGTAATTACTCTTTCTCTATGCAGGTTTTTTGCTACTGGGGGCTCCTACAGGACCATAGCAAACAGCTTTCGTGTTGGAATACAGGTTCCGTATCATTGATGTTGGGGGGTATGGAAGAACCAGTGACGGCGGGGTCCTGGCCCACTCCATCTTTGGTCAGGCTCTGCGTGGAGAAGTGTGTGAAAGCCACTTGTGTTCTCCACAATTTCATCCGGGGTGACGACATACCAGCACACCGTGGAACGGAAGAACCCCTTCCTGGTGTCCAGAGAGTGGGAGCAAACTGTGCGGCAAGAGATGCAATTGTGGCCAGAGAGGCATTCATGAGATACTTCTCAGAAGAAGGAGCAGTGGCATGGCAGCAAACAGAGTAGTCATCCATCACCCCCACTGACTTGCAACGGCTCGGTTACGTTCCACCAAATCACCTGCAGAGCCAAGTCATTCTGAACAGTTTCTTGTTATACTTATTACTTTTGTTTAATTTAGTTCTTTATATGACCAAGTACACGCCGTTCATTGTGAACACTGTCGTATCCACATTTTCATTAGTTGAATGTGTATAATTGCATTAAAACTTACAGATGAAAATTGTGTGATAAATTTCTGTTCTGTCTTTCGGTTAGTTTTACTTAAGTATTCATACATAAACGACTATTAACAGAAACGCAACTGTTTCCGGTTTATGGTGATACCTTATATAACTTACATTTCATTATATAATCTCTAATAATTACTTTTTATTAAGTAAGTAAGAAAATGATTATCTGAAGTCGTACTGAACTAGTACTGTATTTGTTATTTGGGGAAACTTTTGTGCCAACATTTAATATTAACATAAAGGACCAAAAAATGAATAGCAGACTAAAACCAAAATTTTACAGAAATAGTATATTTCTGCCCTGTTCCACTGTATTCATATGAAATCATACAAATGCCAGAAAGTGCTAGTAACAAACCTGCAATATTAAAGCTATCTACATGAAATGTAAAGTTTCTTATGTAGATTTACACCAGCCAGCAAGTTTCTCCTACGCATGTAAAGACTTGCACACCAATTCTATGTACAAAACACATTTATTTAAAAGTAGAAAACACATTTATTTAAAAGTAGAAAACACATTTATTTAAAAGTAGAAAACACATTGCTATCTAAAAAAAAACAAATTATATATCCATATATATCCATATATATATATATACAAAGTGTATATGTGTGTATATATATATGTGTGTATATATATATATGTGTGTATATATATGTGTGTGTATATCTATATATACAAAGTGTATATATATATGTATATACAAAGTGTATATGTATATATATATTATATTAGCCTTCCTGGGATGTCACTGGACCCACTCTGTCGCCAGTGGACTCCTCATAAACCATGGTGTAGATTTTATATTGAAGTCTCTCACGCTGTAATGCAGGCATACGTTTCAGGGGAGCTACCAACGACATCACAAAACGCTCTACTTCGCAGGCGGGAGGTGGTGGTGGGGGCAGTGTGGCAGCCATATCTTTTCTTGTATTCAAGAATTGAAGGACCTCACGTTCAAAATCCTTCCGCTGCATGGGTCCCTGCTCCCTACGGGGTCTCTTCTGCGCTGATCCTGTAAAGAACACAGTACATGTGTTGAATGTTAGATGAGCTTTCAATTAATTGTTCTTATGAGTTTACATATGTTCTGTGTGTGTGGGTGTGTTTTGAAGTGGGGGAGATTTTGCCACCACTGGATCAGTTGTGTGTGTATTTGTGTCTGTGGTTTTTTGACACTAAATCTACACAAAAAGCACGATGAGAGTCACACCTGGGGCAGACGAAGGTGCTGGCATCACAGACGTGGTGGATGATGTGACAGGAGAAGTAGTTCTCACTGGAGCAGGAGTTGTCACTGGAGATACGGTTTGAGACAGCTCCAACACACCTGCGTCAATAGTTTCTGTGAATCAAATAACAAATAAACAATTTATTTATTAGTCCCGGAGACTCTTCCACCTCTTCTTGCATGTTTCCACTAAACAAAGGCATTGAAAAACGTTAAATGTGTTGGCTATACTTTGTGATAGCTGAAATCATTCTTATTTTTATCCAATTTGTGATGTAGTTTGAAGGTTATGATTGTTTGAACAAACTGTGAAATAAGGGGCAGATATAATAGGATTTCATCTTCTTTGTGCTCCATTTATTTTATCCGACTTGTATTCTTGTATCTGATGAAAGTGTCTTGTATTGTTCTTTTATAATGAATGAACAAACATCAAATCAAAACGGCTAGCAGAGCTTAAACTGGCTAAACGTGAAACGTTCACCATTAAAAACTTACCCGGTAAACCGACTTCATCACTGACACTCCGCCAGGCAACGAGCTTTTTATTTCTGTCTCTGTAGAGGACATTTGACTGGTCGTAAAGGACTGGATGGGTACACACAGCAACGATGAGTTTCTCCTCCATTGTACACAACTTCGCGCTTTCTATCTGTCCAACAAACAATGCGTCACACAGTTGCGCATGCGCACAACCGTCCCCTCGTTCCGCGTCACATAGCTCCACCCCGACTCTCCCTGATTGGTTGACACACCAACCAATCAGGTAGATTTGAGCGGCGTTTGAACGTTTGAACCGCGAAAACTTCAGCTCAGCTGAAGCGGAACTTGGAAGCCGACGCCGGTTCACGTACACGGAAAAACGCTCCTCAGAACGCGCAACACGCACGCGACCTGACGCCAGACGCCAGGAGGTGCCTAGGTGCGTCCACCATTGACTTTACATGGAAGCTGGAAGCTTGGAGGTCAAAACGCTGCTCTGTGTGAACACACCATAAGTCCTGCAGTGAGGGCAAGGAGGTGCCCACGATCTTCTCAGCTGCTCTCACAATGCGCTGGAGGCTCTTGCGGCAGGATGCAGTACATGCACCAAACCACACAGTGATGCAGCTGGTCAGGACACTTTCTATGGCACCTCTGTAGAAGGTGCTCATGATGGGGGTTGAAGCTCCAGCCCTTTTCAGCTTGCGGAGAAAGTAGAGACGCTGGTGAGCCTTCTTTGCCAGTGCTGCAGTGTTCCTGCTCCAGGACAGGTCCTTTGAGACGTGCACTCCCAGGAACTTGGTGCTGTCTACTCTCTCCACTGCGGTGCTGTTGATGGTCAGAGGGGCATGTTGGGCATCCCTCTTCCTGAAGTCCACAACAATCTCCTTTGTCTTCTCCACGTTGAGAGTGAGATTGTTGTGTCCGCACCACAAGGCCAGGCGGCTCACCTCGTTCCTGTAGTCCGTCTCATCGTTGTTGCTGATGAGACCTACCACTGTTGTGTCGTCCGCAAACTTGATGAAGTGGTTGGAGCTGTACGATGGTGTGC
Source organism: Garcialebias charrua (assembly GCA_038048925.1). Classification (NCBI taxonomy): domain Eukaryota; kingdom Metazoa; phylum Chordata; class Actinopteri; order Cyprinodontiformes; family Rivulidae; genus Garcialebias; species Garcialebias charrua. Next base: position 62,959 of record JBBPBX010005466.1, on the reverse strand, counting down.
AGTCGTGTGTTAGCAGGGTGAATAGAAGGGGGCTCAGCACACATCCTTGTGGGGCCCCTGTGTTCAATGTGATGGTGCTAGATGTGTTACTCCCGATCCGTACTGTCTGTGGTCTCCCGGTCAGGAAGTCTAGCAGCCAGTTACACATTGAGGTGTTCAGCCCCAGACATTTACTACCAAAGTTTAGGAAGAAAATGACAGTAATCTACCACTTTACAATTAGTTGCTCTAAACTGAAGTACAACAGGTTGCCGCTACGGTTACAGCTCGGTGCCGTGATGGTATTAAAAAAATATTTTGATGGTATTAAAAAGGTATTAAAAGGTATTAAATTCCACTCTGGAATTTCTGCATATACCCTGACTTAGAAACGCTTCCCTGCATGTTAAAATACATCAAACCCATCTAAATTTAGAAATGAATGAATTTAAAATCCATTTTCCACATCTAGGAAGCAATTCTGAACACATAAATTGAGGCCACACACTTGAAATCTTAAGTGGCAACTGTTTTTAACAACAGGTTCTCAAACTCAACACGTCATAAGTCTGCCGTTTGGTCAGACCGCCCTCTGCAGCCCTCTGTGTAAATGACGTGTTGAGTTTGAGAACCTGTTGGTTTTAAATACATTTGATGAAGTAAATTTGGCCGCTTGTTAATGCATAAAATGTAAACAAAAAAATCTCACATAGATAACATATGTGGCATGCATAAGACATTAGGGGTGGGCGATATGGCTCAAAAATTATATTGTGATATTTCAGAGCATTATTACGATAACGATAAATTTCGTGATATAACAAAAAAATTATTTATTTGACAAAATTAACTTAACATGTTGCTTTGCAGTAGGCTATTACGTATATAAATTTTTAAAAAACAAGGGGTAATTTTACTGAAATTACTTTATTTAGTAAAGTATTCAGTCTCCAAGTATAAAAATAAAACAACTAAATAAAATGAAGCTTAAGATTTGTTGAGCATAAATGAAACATACAACAAAATATGTGTTGCCTTTAAATGAGCTATAACTTCCACAAGTTGTGACAAGGTGATCAGCTGACCCTGAAGCTAGTAAGCGTTTCAGCTTAATCTGTTCCTGCAGGAACATGTCATTCCTCTGATTCATTTTTTTAACTGATCTGTCTGATCGTGGAGCCGCGCGTGTTTGTAACGATAGTTTAGCGAGGGACACGCAACACCGCGGCTGCTCAGAGCGGGGCGGGTGGAGGGGGGACGTTTGAGCTGTCTGTGCCTGCAGAGCGGGGGGAGAGACAGCTGAGCGCGCGTTGTTTGTTTTTAGCATATTAGCAGTAACTAATTAGCGTTACACCAGTACAGACTGGTGGAGGGGAGGTGCGCAGTTGTTTGGTGCGCTCGCGTGTTAAGGGGGCGGGGCGCCCTGACGTATTACGTCATGAAATTAGCATATCATGATATAACCTTTTTGCCCGGGCAAGCTTTTTTTTACCGGTATACTGGGAACGATATGATATGGCCCAGCCCTATAAGACATAATATTTTACTTAACAATACTCTTCTCTTGTAAATCTGTTTCTTACTACCACTGACTTTTCCAGCAATTACTAGAGCAAATATTCACATTTGTTTTTATAGTGCAACGTTCAAAGCAGCATTGCATACAATTCAGTCTTGCTCAGTATTTGCCCCTGAAACTTGGCATCTTTTAGCTTGCACAAGTGCATCAATATCCGGCATCATATCCTGAGTAGCAGCCAGTTTCAGAATCTCATTTAAGTGCTTATGTGTAAGCTTTGAGCATAGCTTTGTTTTATTAATGTTCGTTAGTGAGAAAACTTGCTCACAAAGGTAGGTAGTCCCAAACATGGACAACATTTTTGCAGCCAGTGCTGTCAATTTAGCGTGGTAAGAGATACTTGTAAATGTGTCTAAGACCATGTTCACCCACACTGACTCAGGAAAACAGCTGCTGCCGTTTCTATGTATATACAGTACAGTATACTGTGACTGTTCTCTCTAAGACCAAATCTTGTTTAATTCAGGTCTCACATTTGAGGTTTTTGGCAGTGCCCGTCATCAGTGTAAAATTGCTCGTGCATACTACAGATGACTGCAGTCAGTATTTTTCTGGGCTTGTGCAAGTAGATGAACAGTGGTATTCAGTGGTGGATAGCAGAGTGCTGTTTGTTCTTCTCACCCCTTTTCAACATGTAGGAGCAAACCAACCTCATCCTAGGGCCAAATGAAACTTCACATATTCACCATTTTGGATGCAACTTCATAGAAAGTAGAGTAAAAGCATAGGATTACTG
>JBBPBX010005466.1:47433-60603 GCA_038048925.1 Garcialebias charrua | reverse complement strand
TAATCTTTATTTGTATAGTACCTTCCTACAATGCCTTGCATTGACCAAGGTGCTTAACAGGATAGAAAATATAAAAACTGGTACAATAAATCAGTGAAAATAAAAACACAGCAACAATAAAAGGAGGTAGTGGAAATAAAAATAGTAAATACTAAAATACCAAAAGTAATAAAAGTTACAGACTGAAAGCTTTTTTGTACAAGTGGGTCTTCAGTCTGTTTTTGACCAGAGTCAGATCAGAGGTGGCATGCAGCTCAAGGGGGAGAATGTTCCAGGCTTTTGGGCCGGCAACAGAAAAGGACCGGTCTCCCCATTGTTTGTACCTTGAGCGAGGCACCTCCAGCAGGTGTTGACTGGCAGATCGTAAAGCTCTGCTGGGCTGATGGACTTTCAAAAGTTCTGAGATGTAGAGAGGTGCAAGTCCATTCAGAGCTTTGAAAACAAACAGCAGCAGCTTGAACTGTATCCTGAACTGAACCGGGAGCCAGTGTAAAGAGGACAGGACAGGAGTGATGTGTTCATATTTTCGTGTGTTGGTCAAAAAGCGGGCAGCAGAATTTTGTACAAGTTGTAAACGGGAGATAGAAGATTCATTAATTCCAACGTACAAAGCATTACAATAGTCAAGTCTGGAGCTCACAAAGGCATGGATGGCTTTCTCCAGATCACTACGGCTAAGGAGTGACTTTACTTTAGAGAGCAGACGGAGCTGAAAGAAGCTGGTCTTGACAACAGAACTGATCTGTTTATCAAGCTTTAAGTTGGAGTCAAGCTGCACTCCAAGATTTCTGACCACCTGGTTGAAGTGGGGGAGCGGAAAACCAAAACTGGGACTGGGAAGGATGTTGCTGGTGTCACTGGATGCACCAAATAAAATGCATTCGGTTTTATCAGTGTTTAGGTGGAGAAAGTTTTGAGAGAGCCAGTGCTTAATGTCATTTAAGCAGTTGACAATAGTAGCTATGTTTACATGGACACAAGTAATCGGATCAAACAGCCGTTCAGAAAAAAAGTGCGTCATGTAAATGCCACGTTCGGGTTATTTTTTGTGTATTCAGCGTGATCCGACCTAATTTGTGATCAGAACGAAATGGGTGGTTTACGCCGATCCGTAACCCGATCAGTGTGCATGTAAATGCTTGATCTGTTCCTTTTTTCGGACTGTGGAAAACTGTCCTGACTGCGCATGTGCGCTGCGCACCCCTATGTGTTTCCTTTTCCGCCTGGCTAGTGCGTAGATGCTAACATGGTGGCGAAGCAAAACTTGTCGGTGAGCGATGCAACATTGCTAATCGAAAAGTTAAAATAGCTCAAAATTATCGAACATCTTGACCGAAAGTGTAGGAACACGGAGTTATTTAAACAAGTACATTAAAAGCTGGAAAAAGCCGGAGTCCACCGAACAATTGAGCAAATAAAAAAATCGCTGGAGGAGCTTGAAAGCTAAGTACATACTACAAAGCTAAGAACAAAAATGGGAGAAGTGGCTCCGACCCCACCACTTTTTCATTTTACGTGTTGATGGACGAACTGATGAGAGATCTTCCACTGGCCAACACAGCAGGCAGCGGTGTGGATCTTATGAGGAGGAATCTGAGGACTACAGCCCTGAAGCTAGTCAGGAGCATTCTGGTAAGTTAGACTCTTCAAACCACATTAACCCTCTGTACTGTATTACTTGGAGTAATTAGAATACAACAAATATGTTAAAATGTAATTATAATAAGAAATAAGAGTAGCTTTAGGGCTAGCATAGAACTATATTGTAGATTATAAAACTACCACAACTAACCAGATAATTAACCTAACAAATTTCATCATACCAGGGGTCCAGTATTTGTTTGTTTTTCAGATGATAAGTCCAGCTTTGAAGAGACAACTGGCAGCAGCACACAACAGACAGTTTGCAGAAGACAGTGGTCCTAGTAACTTTCAAGAGATGAGGACATCAACGAAGAGTAAGTTGTGTGTTCCAGATGACAAAAACAGTAACAAATGTTTATACAGTGTTTAGGGAAATTGTGTTAGTACTGCATCCAAACAAGTGTAAGATGATTTATTTTGATTTATTTTGATGTAAGATGATTTATTTGGGCAGTTACGTATTTAATCCCGCCTGTCCTGTCGATATGCGTCCTCACGCTGGCGTGAGGACGCATATCGACAGGCAACCCGACCATGCATCGACAGGCGGGATTATGGATTTCGTCATCGGAGCTCCGCTTCGGCTGGACGAGGTGAGGTCAGATATTCATCGGATGACTACCATCTGTCACCTCCACGCCGCAGAGACTCATCGGACGACCGGAACACACATCGCCGCAGCTCCTTCCGCACATCACATGACGAGGAACGCAACCAACGGGAGTCACCTGCTCGCACCGGCTCATCTGAACGCTACTGGCAGGGCTACAACTCTCCAAACAGGGACTATGCTAGCCGTGGTCGCTCTCCGGGCCGCTATGAAAGTGGCCGCCTTCATCGCTCTCCCAGTCCGGCCCGGGTACGGTTCCAGTCCCCTGCACGTCAATACCGGGAGCAGGGAAACTACAAGTAGCTGACAATGAGGGCAGATTGTCAGCTACCAACTTCTCTTTGACCCAGACGGACAACGACATTCACCCTGACACAGGTACTACTGACATCTTGTGTGTGACTGATGTAGACAAAAGATATGTGTCAGTTGTTATTGAGGACACTGTAGTACATGCTTTTGTTGACACAGGGGCTGACGTTTCAGTCATTAGTGAGACTTTTAGAATGACTACACCTGCTCTTCAGAGAAAACCCATTATGAAACGGTTTGTTCCTCTCACTGGGGTCACAGGTGATCCCCTTGACTCTGTAGGCTCCGTTTATGTGAATTTGAGTATTGCAGGTGAGCCCATGACACATACACTTCAAGTTGTCAGAAACTGTACAAAACCAATCATTTTAGGTTGGGACTTTATGGTGGCGAATGGCATTACTGTTGACGCTCGGAACATGACATGCAATGTAGCCGGTACGGCTGTACCGCTAGTTAGTCCACATTTGTACATTCCCCGCCTGACTACGGTGACAGTAGCGGCCATGGTTGCCATTCCGGCTATGTCAGATAGGGTCATCACAGCTAATCTTGATGTACCCCTGAAAGGGTTTTTACCTAATGGTTACTTTGGTGTGTTCGAACCACATTATACCGATCAGTCTTCTACTGGTATGGCATGGACTGTGGCGAGGGTAGAACATGGTTCTATTTGTGTGAAAGTGGCTAATGTTTCACATAGTGAAGTTATGCTATATGATGGTACACAGGTGGGACATTTTCATGCTATCTTGGCAGGGGGCCAGAGTGAGTTCACCATTATGGATGGTTCTATCGGTAATGTTAATAGACAGATACCTGACAGTCCGGGTGCAACTCCTATTATAGATGACACAGATTCAGACCTGACGCCATTGCAGAAAACATAACTGACGAACACTTTGACTTCTTTTGCTGACGTATTTAGTCAACACACACATGACTTTGGTAGAAATGACATGGTCACACACAAAATCATTACGAACTGTCACACCCCAATCTCTCAGAGAGCCTACCGCACCTCTCCAGCCATGAAGGCTGAAATCTGTCGCCAAGTGGAAGCACTTAAGGTGCAAGATTTGATAGAGGACAGCTCGAGCCCCTGGGCCAGCCCAGTGGTGATGGTGAAAAAGAAAGATGGCTCATATAGATTTTGTGTAGATTTTCGAAAACTGAACTCTGTCACTATTACTGACGCCCACCCCCTACCAAGAGTAGATGACAGTTTAGACGCGTTGTCTGGTTTGCAGTACTTTTCTACCATGGACATGTCTAGTGGGTACTGGCAAGTACAAATGGATCCTGCAGACAGACAAAAGACTGCATTTACTACAGGTGATGGCTTGTACCAATTTAAGGTCATGCCCATGGGACTCAAAAACGTACCTCCAACCTTTCAAAGGCTCAAGGAGCTGGTTCTGCGAGGTCTACACTGGACAACTTGTGTCATTTACTTGGATGACATCATTTGCATGGGAAAAACGTTTGAAGAACATCTAGACAATCTCACAAACATTCTCACTCGCTTCAGACAAGCAGGGTTAAAGTTAAACCCTAAGAAATGTGACTTCTGCAAACCTGCTGTGAAGTACATGGGACACATTGTGTCACAAGATGGACTGACGGTGGACCCAATAAACAGTGAACGCATTAGTGACTGGCCTGTTCCACGTTCGCCGACAGAGGTACGTGCCTTTTTGGGACTGTGCTCATATTACAGACGTTTTGTGCATCAATATGCCTTTATTGCTCAGCCTTTACATAGACTTACCCAAAAACAAGTTGTGTTTGAATGGACAGATGACTGTAGCACAGCTTTTCAAACACTTAACACTAGGATGACTGAATTTTCAAGATCCTGAGGACAAACCCCCTCCTTCTTCTCAAACATTAGTGGGCCATTAACTGCCTTTTGTTATAAATATGCGTGCACACAACTCAGACACCCCCACCACACCAGACTGCATTCCAATGTTTCCACCAGGTAAGTAAGACTCTGCTTGCACTTCCCCCCTTAGTCAGAAGAGAGGCCCTGACCTGAATTCACACATAACAGACCCTGAAGTTATCTCACAGTTGAACAATTTGGGACATCCACTGAACGGAAAGCTTTGTCTGCTCCAGAACAATTTTATGCATAAAATTGTCTTATTCTGCTGTGTTGGTTATCCTGTAACCCTGATGTTCTGTCAAATTAATTATTTTGCTTACAAGTACTGTCTCTCTCCTTGTCCTTGGCACATGTATATACGGTGCGTGCCGGCACATGCAGGTGGCCCATTGCTGTGTTCTACAACATGCTTGACCTATTGTTGTCCATCACCTGATGGACCAACACAGGTTACATGACCTGGGGTCAACTGACAAAATGACACAGGTCACACGACATGAAGTCAACTGACGGACCGACACTGGTCACACGACATGAGGTGAACTGACGGACCGACACAGGTCACACGGCATGAGGTCAACTGACGTACCGACATAGGTCACATGACCTGAGGTCAACTGACGGACCGACACAGGTCACATGACCTGAGGTCAACTGACGGACCAACACAGGTCACATGACCTGAGGTCAAGTGACGGACCAACACAGGTCACACGACATGAAGTCAACTGACGGACCGACAAAGGTCACATGACATGAGGTCAACTGACGGACCGACATAGGTCACATGACCTGAGGTCAAGTGACGGACCAACACAGGTCACATGACCTGAGGTCAACTGAGAAAACGACACAGGTCACACGACATGAAGTCAACTGACGGACCGACAAAGGTCACATGACATGAGGTCAACTGACGGACCGACATAGGTCACATGACCTGAGGTCAAGTGACGGACCAACACAGGTCACATGACCTGAGGTCAACTGAGAAAACGACACAGGTCACACGACATGAAGTCAACTGACGGACCGACAAAGGTCACATGACATGAGGTCAACTGACGGACCGACATAGGTCACATGACCTGAGGTCAAGTGACGGACCAACACAGGTCACATGACCTGAGGTCAACTGACAAAACGACACAGGTCACACGACATGAAGTCAACTGACGGACCGACACTGGTCACACGACATGAGGTCAACTGACGGACCAACACAGGGTACATGACCTGAGGTCAACTGACGGACCGACACAGGTCACATGACCTGAGGTCAACTGACGGACCGACATAGGTCACATAACCTGAGGTCAACTGACAAAACAACATAGGTCACACGACATGAAGTCAACTGACGGACCGACACTGGTCACACGACCTGAGGTCATGTGATGGACCAACACAGGTCACATGACCTGAGGTCAACTGACACAACGACACAGATCACATGACATGAAGTCAACTGACGGACCAACACAGGTCACATGACCTGAGGTCAACTGACAAAACAACACAGGTCATACAACATGAGGTTAATTGATGTACCGACATAGGTCACATGGCATGAGGTCAAGTGATGGACCAATACAGGTCACATGACCTGAGGTCAAGTGATGGACCAACACAGGTCACACGACATGAAGTCAACTGACATACCGGTATAATGGACCAGATTGCACATTTATATACGGTGCGGTCCATTGCCGTGTTCTACAACATGCTTGACCTGGCAGCGATAAATGCTTATGTGTTATACAAGCCTGCATAGGTTCCAAGGATTTTGGACTGGGGGGTAGGGGGTGGGGGGTGTAGGTGTAGAATTAATGGGTCATTAGCAGGGTCATTAGCATGTGAATCGACATTATATAGCCCAATGAAAGGGACCGGGGGATTTAGAAGCCAAGTTCACCTGCGCAAAAAAGCGCAGCCTTAGTCAAATTAGTGAAGGCACTGACTTCTCCTCCAATAATGGCATTTCCAATCTTTGATGAACCATTCATTTTGAGCACAGATGCATCTAATTTGGCAGTTGGTGCAGTACTATCACAGATACAACAGGGACAAGAAAGGGTGGTGGCATTTGCAAGTCATGTACTGTCAAAAACAGAGAGGAAATGGTCTACCTATGACAAAGAACTGTATGCTATTGTGTGGTCAGTCAGACACTTTAGACATCACCTGAGTTTCACCTGAGTTCATCAATGATTTTACTTCTGCAGTGGCGGCTCTTAAATGGGGGGTTCCGCAGGGGTCCATCCTGGGTCCTCTCTTGTTCTCCTTATACCTGCTGCCACTCGGTGCTATTTTCCGGAAACACAATATACCTTTCCACTTCTACGCTGATGACTGTCAAATTTACTTCCCCCTAAGACAAAATGGTACAGGCTCTATTCAACCTCTGCTCGACTGCCTGGCTGACATCAGGGACTGGATGGCTTTAAATTTCTTAAGCTTCAATGATAAGAAGTCTGAAGCCATATTGTTCCTTCCCAATGACACAACCTCAAACCACTGCATTGACCTGTCTGCTCTACCCCTGTCCGAAAAACAAAAAGTCAAAAATCTGGGAGTGATAATGGATCCTTCCATGAAACTCAACAGTCATGTAAACATGATGTCAAATCCTGTTTTTTCCAGCTGAGGCGTCTGTCTAAGCTGAAGCCCATATTATCCAAAAAGCACCTGGAGACAGTGATTCACGCATTCATTACATCTAGGCTTGATTACTGCAATTCACTTCTGTTTGGCGTCAGTCAAGCCACCATTGCACGATTACAACTGGTTCAGAACGCAGCTGCCCGATTTTTAACCAGCACACGCAAAAGAGAGCACATTACACCAGTCTTGGCCTCCCTTCACTGGCTACCGGTTCATCTTCGAATCCAATTCAAAATTCTCATGTATGTCTACAAATCGCTGAACAGTCTCGCCCCCGCCTATCTCTCGGATCTGATACACCCATATGTCCCTCCACGTGCTTTGAGGTCAGAGGATCAGGTACTCTTAATAGTTCCAGAAACTCGCCTTAAGCGCAGGGGTGACAGGGCGTTCTCTGTAGCAGGCCCAAGACTCTGGAACGAGTTACCGCTGCTCATCAAACAGGCCCCCTCCCTCTCGGTTTTCAAATCCCGGTTAAAAACTCACTACTACTCCATCGCTTTCAATGCCAGCTGATTTGTATTGGATCGTTTGATTTATGATCTGCAATGTTTTTATGTTTTTCGTGTTGTACTTCATTGTCTGTGTTGCCTGTTGCGTGTTTGTTTGTCCAGCACTTTGGTGTGGACTTGTTCCTGTTTAAAGTGCTTTATAAATAAAATGGTATAGTATGGTATGGTATCACCTGAGTTGCAATCCTTTCACCATTATTACTGATCATCGTCCTTTGTTTAGTTTAAGGAAAATGGACATTACGCATGACCCTACAGGATGCAGGGGTCGTTGGGCATTGGAGCTCGATCCGTATCAATGGACAATCACTCACAAAGAGGGTAAGAAACACACAAATGCAGATGCCATGTCACGGATACCATTGGGACAGGACTCTATCGAGATGACAAGTACGACGCTACCTGATGCTCACTCTTTGCCTAGTGATCAGTGATGTCACTAACGCGTTACAAAGTAACGTGTTACTCTTGTCGGACCACTTTTTCAGTAACGAGTAATCTAACGCGTTGCTATTTCAAAATCCAGTAATCAGATTAAAGTTACTTTCTCCAAATTATTGTGCGTTACTTTTTTGTCATTTTCTGTAGTACTGTAATTTTATTTTATTTCCTCAATGCGTCTCGGCCGGGGAGTGATTAAAAAAAAAGACACGGAAATTCAGTCAGCTACGGGCTGTTTGAAACCTGACACCACACCATGCAGCGCGTGTGTGCCTGACAGGAACGAGGTGCACACACGGAGCTGAGAGAGGAGGAGAATCACTTACTGCAGTTCAGTAAAACAATGGAGCCAGGAGCCTCTCCGGGTCGAATCATAGCAGAGAGCTGAGAGGTCCCCCACCACCCGCGAGTCGCGACCAAAACAACTTGACTTCGGTACAGCCCCCCCACCTCCTACTGTGTACAAACTGGTGTTGATGGCAGCTATCAATCGTCACAATAGGTCTGTCAATAGGTCTTATTTACATACAAATACATTCTTTGTTCTTGTTTCTTCTGGTATTTACGCAAACAAGCTTATCTACAACAGCTCCATTTCGTGTCAGGAGAACGCACAGCATGCAGGTAGTTCACAATCAATCAATCAATCAATCACCTTTATTTAACCAGGTAGAGCCCATTGAGATTGAGATCTCTTTTACAAGGGTGACCTGGTCAAGTGGTCAGCAGCACACGTCACATTGGCAATAGGCATTTGCACTTATCAAAAAGAAAATAAAGAAAACTACAATCACAGTAAACAGATGTTGACAGTTCAAAACCAACAGGATATGACAGATTTCTATATACATTATATACAAAACAAGCAGACAAAAAAAACCAACAATGACATGTATATTGGATAAGTAGTGGTTAGAAACATCTGCAATGGTCAAGTTTCTTGATGACATTTTCTACTACGATGCATTCAAGAGCATATGTTTGTTTGGATGTAACAGAGACCGTGTACACAATTTCCTAAAATTAAAATAAAAAACTCTGATTTTGACGTTGAAAGACTGTCTTTATTATATTATTTATTTTTTAAAGTATTTACAAAAATACTTTTTTGTAAAAATATTATTTGTTTAATGAAGTAAAGAAAGACCATTTTGTTTTTGAACATTTTTATTAGTAATTATTTTATTAATACATTTACGTTTTTTATGTATTGTGACAGAGGGCTCTTGGCAGTAGCAGCTGAAAGTAACTAATAAAGTAACTTAGTAATCTAACTTAGTTACTTTCCAAATCAAGTAATCAGTAACTTAACTAAGTTACTTTTCCCAAAGACTAATCAGTAACTTAACTAAGTTACTTTTTCAATGTAACTATGCCATCACTGCTAGTGATACGGGAAAATCTGTCTCACTGTCTGAGGTGAGGGGTAATGATGAGGGGTCATGCTCGACCCCATAACATTTAGAGAGGACCAATATTGTACCAAAAGTTTGTTGTGTGGACACTGATAGGACACATGTGAATGAGGGGTTTGACACATTACAACAGACATTATCTGCCCATAACGTGGACATTGTAAATGCACAACTTGCTGATCCTGTTCTCGGGGAAGTGCATAATTGGGTTAAAAACAAGAAACGTCCCTACCTCAGACAGGTAAAAGGTAAAATGCAGAGGAAACTATGGTGGCAGTTTCATAACTTGTTGCTATGTAATAACTTGTTGTGTCGCAAAGGTCAAACACCGCCTGGGAAACCTGAGGTTTATCAAGTGTTAATTCCAGTGGCACTGGTTACAGAGACAATGCAATTTTTTCATGGTAATCCATGTTCTGGTCATTACAGTGCTGAACGAACATTTAAGAAAGCATTGACAGTGTGTTATTGGCCAGGAATGAGATCTGATATTGAGCAGTTCTGTAACTTGTGTAAGACATATGAAGCTTTTAGGAGGGTTGTACCAAAGCACAGAGCTCCTTTACAATCTATTCAGACTGAAAGACCATTTCAGCTGGTCTGTACGGACATTACCGAACTGCCAGTCACATAATAATAATAATAATAATAATGAATTCAATTTATAACGCACTTTTCATTAATGAAAATCTCAAAGTGCTACATCTGTTGGAAACAGATATGTGCTTGTGGTACAGGACCATTTCACCAAGTATGTGAATGCATATGCTATGGTTGATCAAAGGGCTGCCACAGTAGCACAGTTACTCTGTGAAAGGTATATCCCTGAACATGGTGTCCCTGAGGAACTGTTGTCGGATCAGGGACGACAATATGAGTCAGAAATTATACAAAACATTTGTCAGAAACTACAGATGACAAAGAAAAGGACTTCCCCATATCACCCAAGAGGGAATGGTATGGTGGAGAGATTTAACAGGACTTTGAAAGAACAAACTTAGCTTTTTTGGATTTTTCTACCTGGATTATTGAGCATGCATCAGGGTATTTTGAAAGAACAGTTGGCTCGACTCATCCAGGACTATGGAGGTGAGTGGGACCACTATCTTCCTGCTGTGGTGCTTTCATTCAACTCCATGCGCGTAGGCAAGGGGGGTTCGGGGGGTTCGAACGAACCGCCCACTTTTAAAGGAGCAGTTGACAGTGCTGAATTGATGTGGCTGGATAGCTCAACTGATAAAGCCTCCGCCTTTAGTCCCAAAGGTCGTGAGATCGAGTCCCGCATGGTACAACATTTTTTTTTTTTTTTATTCATTCCAAATTAAAAAAGCACAAGAAAACTATTTACAAAACAGCAAGGAATAAAACAATGCATTAAATGAAAGGAATCAGACGAAGAAAATAATCTTATCTGCCCCTTCTCAAACTATTTTTTTTTTTCAAACACTTGATTCAAACAACTAATTTTACATTTGTCTTTTATTGGATAAAAAAAGTAGTTAATATGCGCCTGTGAAGAAAGAAGAATGTGTTAACCACAGGCTGTGGTTAACACATTCTTCTTTTTTTATCCAATAAAAGAGTGTTTGGAAAAAAAATAGTTTGAGAAGGGGCAGATAAGATTATTTTCTTCGTCTGATTCCTTTCATTTAATGCATTGTTTTATTCCTTGCTGTTTTGTAAATAGTTTTCTTGTGCTTTTTTAATTTGGAATGAATAAAAAAAAAAAATGTTGTACCATGCGGGACTCGATCTCACGACCTTTGGGACTGACGGCTGAAGCTTTATCAGTTGAGCTATCCAGCCACATCAGTTCAGCATTGTCAACTTCTCCTTTAAAACGAACTGCCCCCGACAAAATTCTGGCTACGCCCATGAACTCTACGCCACACTCGAGCACAGGGTATTCACCTTATTTCCTTGTGCATGGCAGAGAGCCCAGACTACCGGCTACTGTTCACGTTTCATCGCCGACAGTTTCTGATAGTCCGACTAACTATGGTGCAGAACTGGCTCGACGGATGGATGCTGCTTTTGAGACTGTTTTTCTACATCGTGAAGAACAGAGACAAAAACGAGAATATTACTACAACAAGGACACAAGGTTCAGGCCATACATTTGTGGTGATCTGGTATGGATGGATGATCCCACCACACAATGACAGAAGCTTGCTCCAAACTGGACTGGGCCATATAAGGTTGTATCTGTGGACGACAAAGGGCTCCTTTACAAGCTGGTGGATGTGCAACATCCTCAGGCTGCGACCAAGGTCATCCACTATGATCGGTTGAAACCTTATCGTGGTTCCACAGACACATTAACAATGGAGGGCAATCAATCTGTCCCAATGCCAAACATGAACACGCTGCCGAAGTACACAGCTTTGTCTGGCTCATTGCCCTTGATCTTTGGCCAAACAGCACAGACAGCAGAAACTGCGAGGTCATTGACACTTTCACCAAGGAGACAAACTGGACCAGTCTCCCAGCAGCCGGCGCAAACACCTCTTAGCTTGCCGCCCTCTGAGGGTGCAGTTGTCACCAGGTGTGGGCGCATGGTTCGGAAGCCACAACGACTGTTGTCGTGACAAAGCTGAAAAAAAAAAAACTGTTCTATATGTGGACTTTGTTGTAAGTTTTATTTTTCTGAGATTGTGTTTTGGGAAGATGATTTATTTTCTCTTATTGTTACTATGGTTATCTTATTTTGAAATGAGGACATTTCATTTAAAGAGGGGGAAGTATGTAAGATGATTTATTTTGATTTATTTTGATGTAAGATGATTTATTTGGTCAGTTACATATTTAGGTTACTGTGTCTTTAAGAGACTTCTTCTTCGTGGGTTTTTGGGTGTGTTCAGGTTAAGCAGGCGAAACAACGGCAGACGCGGGCTGCGTTCATGAGGGAATGATGTTGTATTGAAGAGCTGAATAAAGTTTGTGCAGCCAAGCTATCCCCTTTCAGCGTGATTACTCCTTCTCCACCCCACGACCTTCGGATGTGTTTGTAACACTTCTCCATCCCATATGGTGGTGTTACACAAGTAATAGTGTTTAACATCATTGCAGGACCACGAGGGAACTCTGGTTATGCAAGGGCCATGCAGACTTGGGCCACCGAACAGCAAGCCTTCTACCAGAAGATGCAAGAGACCCAGAATAAATGGATTGAAGAACAACAGGAACAATGTCAGCAAAGAGAAGAGAGGTTTTTTGTAAGGTTATTAGAAGAAAACAAACACTCAACTAAGTGTGTGATGAGGCAGTGTTTTGATGGATTAAAGTCCATCATGACTGAAATGACCCCACCTCCACACGGAAGGTTTCCAATCCCTCCCTTCCCTCAGCATCAATACCCAGGCCAAAGCAGGTCTGCTCAATTTCCTCAGAACCCAACCTACAACTCTGATTACCACCTCCATGACCTACATTAAAGACATCAGCTGAGCTAAACTCAGCCACCCACATACTTCAAAAATTCCATTAAATAGATAAGTTACTGCCAAGTAAATTGTCGTTTGTGCTGCTATAATCAGAGTTATTAAAGATTAATTTAGTTTGCGGCAAAAGAAACCAAACTTGTTATACTTTTTTAGTGCCTTTCTACTGAAATGAAACGTTGAACAATATGTTTAATATTGGAGCGAAGTAGGAATGCCATATACTATATATATATATATA